>JAECUM010008307.1:0-125138 GCA_016617855.1 Megalonaias nervosa | reverse complement strand
TTCCATCTCATTCTAATTAAATATCAAATCTACCTGAAACTGTGTCCTGAAAGCTGTTCCATCTCATTCTAATTAAATATCAAATCTACCTGAAACTGTGTCCTGAAAGCTGCAGTAGGAAAGACCTTAATCTTGTTGATAAAGTAGCTGTGGGCCAAGACAAAGGTCAGTGATGTGCTGCCAGCCGACGCCATGAAGTACTGGTGACCATTGTTATTTAGGGTCTGATCAAACAAGTTAGAAAGAAGATATGAAGATGCATCATTGGAGTAAGGACAGCCATAGCCATAGCAGTCATATATACCACTGCTGGAGGTGACAGTGTGACCACCATTCGTGCTTAGAGTGGAAGATTTTCCTCCACTTCCAGACAAGTCAAGACGATACCCCTCATTCCATACAGCTGTGTCTTCGGCTATCTGTTCTTGGGCAACATTGTCCACTTTCAGTGTCACATAATTTCTTAGCAAGTCCTTGATGTATGCAGTTCCAGATGCCCCAGCTTCTGACCCTCCCTGGCCTTTACCACCATAAACATCAAATGACCCACGAAATGGAGGGATGGTATCATCTCTCAAGTGGTACAGGGCAATACGTCCACCTGAACCACCACCTCCTCCTGCTGGGTCTCCATCTCCACCTAATGCTTGAATGTGACCAGTGTGGCTACCTGCAACAGAGGTGAAGATGAGTTGATACTTAGCTTCCAACTCTAAAATTATATTAGCAAAAGCAGGGGAAAGAAAGTAGAGAAAGAGACAACAACATGTATCAAATGGCCAAAACAAGTACTCACACTCAAGACTATAACAGACATTTTCAAATAAAATTAATTTTGTTTTAATGTAATCGCTCATAAAGTTTCATAGTACGCACTATTTTTGAGAAAGCACCACTATATGTGGTTTCCTTTAAGGTATTACACACAGAAATCAAGTACAGTTTACTCTTGTTTATCTGATAAAGTCTGCTACCTGAAAATTGGTCAGTTTATCTGGAATACTGGATAAAGAAATATAGCCAAAAGGCCAAATGTGAGCAAGCACAATGGAGATAAGTGTCCATGAATAAAATAACTAAGAGCTAATAACTATTCAATTTATGTGAAACAGCTTTCAAAAATAGGCAAATGGTAAAAGTGTTGCACTGAGTTGATAAGTCATATAATTTAAGCATTTCATGGCCAGATAAAAATGTCAGAGCAGGAAAACAAGACTGTCAGATACAGTTGTATTTTTAAGAAAGAATTGTTTCATATTTCATATGAACTCTTAATATCAGATAAAGTCAAGAAGACCATATTTTAATTTAGGTTTACATGATAGCAGGAGACTCTGATTACTAGACAGAAAATAATTTCAAAGCCTTGTAAATGAAAACAGCTGAATAAAAATGACCTACCTGTGAAGTTCACGGTGTTGATAAGAATGCTGCCACCACTGCCTCCACTGGCCAAATATGAGGAATTGGTAGCCAGGCTATTACTCTTGATGTAACCATCTACAGCTAGCATGTGAGAGACAGCCAGCTCCAGAATCCCACCACCTGAAAAACAGACACAAAAAGGACATGGAACATGCTTTGCTCTCTCCCACCATCAAATGGTAATAGATGCTGACATAGATTATTTTGTATTATAGCATTTAGACTTGTTTTGCCACCAATCTTAGAGGAAAGAATCAAACAATAAAAAGTATTTTTTACCTTAAGAGGTTTTCTGCAGTACATCATCATGCATGCAAAACACACAACACTGAAATGATCTGAACCAAAAGAAAAAGAAACTGAATGCAGAGTCTTAATATTGTTTGGGTTGACACCAAGACAAATCAGTGATTGGTATGTCTTGCTATTAGTGAGTGTAGGTGATACAAAACTTTACAAGAGTACAGAGAATGGCCCATTATACCGGTATGCCTGTACCAAGGTCAATAGTCTCCATTGCAAGCACTAGTAGGTTGTGGTTGCCTCTGGAGATTAAGGACCCAAAAATCTCAATGACCCTGTCCTTTTGGTAAAGGTATGCAGTCTAAAACTAAACCTCATCTGCAGTACCCATTATTTTCTCATTAGACTCAACATGAATGTTGACTCTAACCTTAGACTCCAGAATCTCTGTTTCCTTATTACCCTAAATACAAGCCATCCACAAAGTTTGGTCAAGGAACCTACTCCAGAACAAAAGGTATTCTGTAAAATGTTTTGCTTTAGCTGCAGTGACCTTAATGTTTGAACTTTGGCATAAAATCGACAGGCATTCTTCATATCTTAAGTGAAAACCTTCCACTAGCCATGATCAAGGTACATGGTCTAGAACTAAAGTTATACGCAAAAAAAGAAATTTCTTCTTCAGTCACAGTGACATTGGCCTTTGCTTTTTTGACTAATAAATCAACAGCCATCTTTCTTAGCCAATGTGTACATCAGTGACAAACTCTGCTGAATGTACAGAGACAATAAGAGAAATTTGTGTGCAGAAACCTTTCTTTTTCAGTGAATTTGATCTTTGACTTTTTGAACCCTGAATAGACAAGCAACTGTGATACAGAACTAATGTTATTGTTCATAAACCATTTTTCTTCTTTTAGTCATGGTAACCTTGACCTTCTACCTTTCTATATCAAAATCGATTGGCTTACCCCTTACCCCATATGAAAGTCATCCACAAAGTTTGGTCCAGGTACGTAATGTAGAACTAATGTCACTGTGAAAAAACGATTTTTCTTCTTTCACTCACAGTGACCCTGACCTTTGATATCTTAAAATCATCAGAGTTTCTTCTTACCCCAAGTGTGAGCCATCCACAAAGTTTGGTAAATGTAGTTGGTGGACAACTCAAGTTATTTTGCATAAACAAAACTGGTGATGGACGGATGATACCAAAACATAACAGACTGCTTGGTGGCCAAAGTGGTCAAAGCCTCTGCCTCAGATGCAGGAAGTTGTGGGTTCAAACCCCAGCAAAGTCATACCAAAGACTTTTAAAAATGGTACTAGCAGCCGCCTCACTTAGCACACAGCGTTAAGAGATCAGTGCTAGGACTGGTCAGCCTGGTGTCAGGATAATGTGACTGGGTGGGACACAATTCCACATTTCTGTGGCATGATGCCCCATTGCTAGACATCACTACAAACTGATACAATGCAGACTTCATAGCAATATGACTCCAATTGTTAAAGCTACGTTAAATATCCAAATCACACACACACACACCCAAAACTTCTGCCTTATGGTAAGCAAATGAAAACTGCCATTTTATCATTTATTTATAATCTCAAATCATTATTTAAAAACAAATACCACTCAGCATATGAAATTATGATTTTAATTTAACGATCACTTTTTTTTTTTCATTCAAGTAGTGGAAAATTACTGTATTTTTCCAATGAAAAACCAAGGGGAGTTAACCTAATAAAACTTTCCAAATGTTGGGATGGAATTGTTACCAAAGATATTACATACATACCAAAGAGTTTTAAATGCAGGTGGTTTTATCAACATGCATGGTCTTATAATCATATTAATATAATAAAAGCAATTTGGCAAAAGGACAATTAGATAATGAAGGTATACTATTCTCATTAATGATTAGTAAAGCTAAAAATGCACCAAGTATGAGCACTGGTAACTTTTCTTTCTCATACATTTTGTGAGATTTAACTTTAATCTGAATAAATTACCATAACGTCAGATCTACTGTCATAAGTACTTGCCTCTGAGATCCTATCAAAGCATATTTGTAGAATAACAATAACCTTTTGCATTAATTGCTCTGTAAATTTAGCATGTTAGATTTTTAAGTTTATGAACTAAGGTAAATCAGTCAAGCAAAACTATGGATTTCACAGAAAACTGTTTACTAGGGCATGTGAAGTTTATGTACCTCTTCCTCCAAATGTTCCTCCCCCTCCACTGCCATATACTTTTGGCTGATAGAGGCTCCCATAAGGCACATTCCTTTTAAGTCGGCAGGTAACAAAACTATCGCAGGCACCACGCCCACCATATCCTCCATGGGAGGCCCCACTGCTACCAAGGGAATGCACTGTCCCAGCACCTGTTGAGACCAAAGTGATAAAACAAATAATAATATTTTTTAAAATTATCTTCAACTTTGTCACCAGTGTATAGTATTCTTATGGCATTACTCTGGTTTGATGCTACTGATTTTCTGTTTAAATTGTTAATTCGCTTTTATCATCTTGTAGGTTGCTACTTAAGTTAATCTTTTTTTTTTTTTTCATTTGAAATGGGTAGTTGTTACTATTGTTGTTGCTGTTGTGAGCTTAACACTAATTTTTTGCACATGATAGGATATACATGGCACCATTATATCTAATAGAAGAAGAACCAGGGAGCACCCCAGCAACAACCAACAACCCATGGGAAGCTACTGGAAAGCTTTATCACGAGAAGTGAACCCACATGGAAAAATGTGATAAGTTTGTGATTTATAAAGACGAGCACCTTAGACCACTTGGCCACCTGGGTCCTGAATATGAATAGAAAAAAATGCATTTTTGAATACAACTATTGATCACTCTACTTTAAACTCTCAAAAACATTGTAAACTAGAGACCATAATTGTATTATTATACACAAGAGAACTTGTTATTTCACATCTGAACTGCCAAAAAACTAATGACTGTTACTAAAACTTCATCTGAAATAGACGTATTTTACAACAAGTTGATGTAATAGAGTTAGACATTATCTTTCAAACTCAACTAATTGTTTCTCAGTTTAAAAAGATTTTAAGGACATAGAAATTTCTCTCAACAACTGAAGTAACTACACTGACAATCTGACCAAATATAAGACAAAAAAAAAAATAGTATTAACAAAGATAAAGAATAGAATGTACATACCTGTCCCCTGGTTAGCAATGAAACCTCCATCATTGACACTGATCTCACCCCCATCATCAATAGTCAAATCAGTGGCTGTGATCTTCATGTTACTACCCCTTATGGCACCACCTCCCTCGACTATAACAGTGTTTAGGACGATGTTGTACTGTTCAGAGTGGGCATTGGGACTAGAAGCATTTAATGAAGACCTTGCCTTGATAACAGTAGTTCCATTTATGTGGTAATTAAGTCGCTCTCGTTTGTTTGTTGAGCCAGTAAGGAACATGCGGAGCTCACCACCTGCAATCAGAGTCAGGTTGACAATGTGGTCTACACTTCCCTCCACATGTACAAATACCTTCTCAAGATTGGTGTCTGGAGCCAGCCCCAGGTAGCCATCCTTGTACACATATGAACTGAAAGGAGTGTCAATAAAAGTTCTTTGAAGATCCATGATTTGGTATGGACCAATATGTACATACCCAGTTCTGTCTCCTATCATATTTTTGAAATAGAGATTACAGCCATCATTCAAAGGCTGAGGCAGAAGGGCCAGATGTGCATTTCCATAGATCTGGAATTCATCAAATCTGTAATCCTGATTGGTGAATGCCAAGGGATGACTGCCTGAGACAGGCATGATCCAGGCTTTGAAGCTGTCCTGTGAGAGATCAGAATAACTCCTGATCGTCTGAACATGACTGCTTACTCTCATGTAGTTGTTGATATAGAGAGTGGTGTGATTCTCAAGTTGATGGTACAGAATTACTGTCCCTGGGCCCCCCGGTTCAGCATTACCCTGGGCATACCCTCCATAAGCCTGGTAGGTCCCATAATAGGTCTGGTTCATGTTGAAATAGATGGCAATTCTACCTGCAGCTCCTCCACCACCTGTTCCTTCTGGATACTGGCTGCCTCCATTGACTGTAATGTTCCCGATACCTGCAAATAGGTGGCAATAGATCCAGATGCTTCCTCCAGACCCACCTCCTCCATATCCAACAACTGCATCTCCACCATCTGCTCTAATTTCTCCATCATTCTCTATCTTGTTAGAGATATTCAGCCATAGAATGCCTCCCCCCTGCCCTCCAATGTCCTTACCACCACCGCCACCACTGCCATAAGCATAGGGTTGATATAAATGACCATACGGCTGACCAGTTAGCAACATACCAGCTCCCCGGCCACTGGTCCCTCCATGGCCAGCACCTGATGATCCTGATGTGCTAGTCATTCCAAGACCTACATTGATATTCCCAGACTTGATATCCTCCGGCCGATATCCATGTCCATCAGCATGTAGACTGCCACCATCATCAATAGTGACATTCACAGCTAGAATTGTCATATTAGTTCCAACAAAAGTGCCTCCCCCTTCAATGAAAATGTTTTTATGTGCTTGAAATTTAATCCCTGGATGCAAGACAGGATCTGTGATTGCACTAATTGTGGAGTTGTCTTGAATTCTAACATATTGGAACTCAAAGCTATTTGCAAGAAGGTACTCAGTTCTGCCACCATACTCCAATGATAGCAAACCATTCTGGTGAAGGGTTATGTTGTCCACATGGGTCAGTGTTCCATGCAACCAGATGCTGACATTATGGACAATAGTAAAGGGAGCAAGGCCAAGATAAGCTCCATTATAAACTCTGACACTGAAGGGGAGATCAATTTCCTCCCTTTCCAAATCTAATGTTTGTTTATTACCAAGATGCACAGTCCCTGAGCGATCACCTATCATATACAAAAAGAAAATGTCCACATCAGTGTCCACTGGATCAGGAAGGATTGCAAAATGCGCAGTGCCATATATTTGTAACTCATCAAAGTGAAAGAAAAATCCACCATTTGCAAAGTAATGGCTGCCCGACTCAGGAAGAATCCAAGTTCTGCAGCTATCATAAGTGAGATCGCTATAATTACTGATGATGTTGTAACTGTTTCTGGGTTTCATGTTGCCATTATCAATGATCAGTGTTGTATGATTCTGGGTCATGCTATATATGAACACTGTGCCACCACCACCATTCTCAGAGACTGAAGGGTTCCCTGCTCTGCCACCGTAGGCCTGGTATCGGAAGCTGGACATGGTCTCATTGTAATTGTAGTATATAGCAATCCTCCCACCAGCACCTCCACTCCCTGAGTAAGCTCCACTGAAGCCATCTCCTCCATGAGCTGTGATCTTGCCAAACCCCTTGATGACATTACAATACATCCAAATACTGCCACCACTGCCTCCACCAGCACCTGTATTGCCATTTCCACCATTGGCACTGACAATACCAAAAATACTAATCATTCCAGTGATATTTAGCCAGATGACACCACCTCCATTTCCCCCCGCAGTTCCTAACAGTCCAAAACCACCAGCAGATCCAATACGATCTGGCTCATAAATGTCTCCATATGCAAACCCTGCTATGGCAGATATACCAGACTGCTTCCCACCACTGCCACCATGTCCAGCACCACCACCAACTCCATAAGTCCCATCTGGAAATCCTGGGTTCACATAGCCATGCATTGACAAGTGTCCATCAGTGGACTGTTTGTGGTATGAGTTATAACCTTGACCATCTGTGGATATTTGCCCACCACCATCTACAGTAATGTTCTCCATCAGCATGGTGAGGTATGTACCATACATAATGCCACCTCCCTCCACAGTGAGAGCTTTCATTATGAAGGTTATTCCTGGTTCAGCTATTGGATCTGTGATGGCATTAACTACAGCATCATCTTGGATCCTCATGAAGTCAAACTTGTAATGACTTTCCTCCTCATCCAGGGTATGTCCACCATGTTTCAACCATATATACCCACCATGGTGTAGAGTGATATTCAAGATGTTAGCCAGCACTCCACTCATATGAATTTCCACACCATGGACAAAAGTAACAGGAGCAAGGCCAAGAAAACCACCACGATACACATAACAGCTGAAGGGAAGATCAATTTCCTCTCTTAACAAGTCCATTTCTTGTCCATCTGCAACATGAACTGACCCAGTTCTGTCACCTATTATGTACTTGAAAAAGATGGTCACATTGTACTTGTCTGGATGAATGACAAGCCCTGGGGCCAAAGCATCTGTGTAATAGTTTATAACATTCACTTTCGATGGAGGAAGTACTGCCAGATGACCATTTCCATAAATCTGAAGCTCTTCAAACTCATACACATATGCAAATGATGCAAAGCCATGTAAGCCTGACAAAGGCAGAATCCATGCACGCCCACCATCTTTGGATACATCTGCCCAATTGACATACTTATCCCTAGGACTGGGTACATCATTGTTGTCAATGATCAGAGTTCTGTGAACCTCCACCATGTGATACAGGAACACTGTACCAGGACCTCCTCCCTCACAGGAACTACATTCAAGCCCAGGCCATCCTCCATGGGCCAGGAATCGGAATTCACTTAAAGTAGTGTTCTCCCTAAAATACATGGCAATTCTCCCTCCTCCTCCACCTCCTCCATAGTTACTGCCGAAAACTGAGCCATTGCCTCCCACAGCAAGAACCATGCCATAGCCTGTGATGGTATCACAATGGATCCAAATGCTGCCTCCACTTCCTCCTCCACCCACATTGTTGTTGTATGTTTGCCCATTGTCCCCACTAGCAGTGACAAGTCCATCTATAAAGAGTGTGTCAGTTACATTAAACCAGATTCTCCCTCCTCCTGCTCCTCCATGTGTCCCTCCTCCTGCACTGCCAAATACAAATGGTTCATACACATTTCCATAGGCCAGTCCACCAAAGTCCACACCTATAATAATGACAGAAAGACTCACATCCCATAATATGTAAGGAAGATGACAAAAATTAAAATAAATCAGTATGCATTAGTTAAGTCAGTGTATTATACGATCTAACAGCATGTCAGCACAATATTGACAATATGATGCTGAATGTGAAATCAGTGAATCAGGAGGTAAATTTCCATGGATATGAGCTAGGCACTGAGATCTATAAAACCTGTTAATAAAAATACATGATCCTAGAAAACTACTGATAATAGAATTTGAGGCCCCATGTTCAAGAACAGTCTTTCAGAAAACTACTGATTACAGAACTTGAGGCCCCATGGTCATCAACAGTCTCCTAGACAACTACTAATTTCAGGACTTTAACCTCCTTGGTCATATTTTTAAACATAACCTTGAATGAAAGAATTGTCAAAATTGTAAAATCAGCTTATCATGTTTGCTTTCCATACCTGCACAATTTGATTGCTATTCATATATTCTAAACAAGGATTCTCATTGAGTCGATAGAGTTCAGTTTTTGGGCTAAGATAATGTGACTATAGGACATGATCTTGTAAATGATGTCTCAAAACCTACTGAACCTCTGTCCCACCACCATGAAAAAAAGATACTTGACCTTGTGTATCTTTCTTTAAATGAACATTTCTCATTCATTGTTATCATTATAAAAAAGAGGCATTGTTTTAAGACAACCTGCATATGAATCCCTATTAAAGACAAGCATAATACTGTAAGCAACAATAAAAACCAATCATGAATTTTTCACTACTGTATTAAAATCTTTCTGAAACATAATTTTCTTTATGCACTACCTGCACCTACTTCTGTATTATAAAAGTTATAGAGCTCAATAACATACCTATTCATTTCTTTTTTATGAAGTGGACCTACAAAATTCAACAAAAGCATTCAATTCATCCAAATGATTTACAAAATAAAAACCAAAGACTGACCATATCCACGTCCGCCACTTCCTCCATGACCTCCTCCAGATGCGAGGGATGAGGTAGAGTAGCCAAGTCCAGGATTAATTACTCCATGAAGCCCAGTTCCTGTTCCATCAGCACTCTCATACCCCAGACCATCTGCACTGACTGTCCCTCCTGCATCTATGGTAATGTTCACAGAATACAAGTAGATATGTGTTCCTCGCACCAAACCACCCCCATCAACAGTGAAATCTCGAGTGGTGAAGGAGATTCCAGGTTCATTAACTGGATCAGTGATCATATGAAGGTAGCCATCATCTTTCACATGGACAAAATCAAACTCATAGTAACCTGTGGACTGAGATGAAGTGTGCCCATTTCTAAACAGCCATAGCTTGCCTTCATGGTGAATGGTCAGGTTTTTGATGTTAGCAAGAGTTCCATTAAGGAAGATGTTAACTCCATGTATGTTGGTATCAGGAGCCATACCAAGATAACCTCCCTTATAAACATGGACACTGAAAGGAAGGTCAATACTCTCACGCTGCAGGTCCATGATCTGGTTAGAACCTACATGAATTGCCCCTGTTCTATCACCAATCATATTCTCAAAAAACATTTCAGCAGTGCCATTGACTGGGTCCGTCAGAACAGCAAGTTGGGCCTTCCCATAGATTTGAACTTCATTAAAATAGTACTTGTTGTTACCTGAAAGTATGTAGAAATTTTTTAATTGAGAAAACAAGTACAGAGAAACTAGTATTTAAGGAACCGAAGAACACAGAAATATACAACAAAATCGTACACATATGGATTTGTATTAGTAAGCCTTTGTAAGTAATTTTCAACTTAAATTTTATGTTTCACATAGTTTACTTCTGGCAGATCATTCAGATTAGAAACTATCATAAATTGATTGGAAAAAAATTAAAACAAACCTTACCATTAAAGGAACCTTGTTATACTGTAATTATGCTGATGTTAACTTTTTCTCACCACTTATATTTGTCTCCACTGAAGGTCATTTATTCTCCCATTGCAATAAATATCAATACCCCAGCAAAAATCTCAATATTATCATAAAAATAAGAAGGAAATAGCACCATTTTTAGCATTTTAAAAAATGAATAATAGTCCCTCTATTCTTCGTTTCCTTGGGATAAATGTTGTACTATGCAATGTCTGTTGCCTTGTATTCTAGCAGTGTACAAGGCAAAGATCCCTTTTGTATATAAATACCAGCAAAAGGGTGGGATCCATGATCTGGCAGAAACCATGAATGCCCTTCATCTGCCAACAGATTTGTGTAATCCAGGATGACACCCTTGTCCCCTGATGGTCCCCGATTAATGTTGTTGATCAAAAGGGTGGTGTGGTTGTATACTGAAAAATTAAACAGAAAAAAATTACTTCTGTCAATAAATTTGTTATGTCTATCATTAAATTCTTGTCATCTTCACACATATAGAAAACATTATGAAACCAACAAGACCAAAAATGTATAATATGGACAATATGACAGTGATGCCACTGGCAATATGATGCAACTGGAGGACAAAGTTTCCAAGTTAAAAACACGGGCCATAACTCTGCAGCATTCTTTTTCAAACAAGGTAAAATCTGAACTTGTCCTAGGTCTTCTTAAACCTCACTCTAAATTTGAATCAACTGGATGTTCACCAGGTTAAGCTGAGCAATACATCAATACAGATGCACACATATACAGGGACATGTAGGAGGGTTTAACTATAATGTGACTGGATAAGTATTCTTCAAGAAACCTAATTCACTATAGATTTACTTCTTCATCAAATACATTCTTCGATCACATAACTTCAGGAGAATAGGTAACAAGAGGAAGAATTCAATATTTTCTAATAAAATATGTTTCTTCAATAATACTTACTCAATCATAATACCTTAGAAGAACTACTAACTCACAAATCCAGCCCTACCAGGTTAAAACTTTTTAGGTAAATAACTGAAAGTTATCTGCCCACCTAGGTGGCAGTTAGATAGAGTGATCTCCTGTTGATACTGTAATTGGTGCCAAATCCCGTGAATTTGTCTGTTACTACTTCCACTCATGCCAAATAGCACGCTCTCTACAGACAGAGATGTCTCACAAATCCATACAAGCAGTTTGGAGTTGGAGTTTTATCTTAGAAGGGAAGTATACTCCATCTACAAATTTCCAACTTTTCTGTTCTTCCTATCAACAACAAAGTTTCCTAACTTTCAATATATTATTATGTTGCTGTCTTCATACACACTTAGGCACCTTTGCTACATTCCTGGACTGGTCACGATGGTTTCCCCTCACATTGCCATAGCCATATTAATATGTGTATGTCTGGTGCATGATATAGATAACTCATTTAGTATAGCTGTAAATTTTTGCTGAGTCAAGATACATACAGTTAAGTTTCTATATTATCTTGTCTTAGCATATCATTTAATAGTTGTATATGTGACACTTAACTGGTTTTACTTGTCTAGAAAGTTATTGGGCCTTTCCTACAGTAATGGTTTTACTTGTATAGAAAGTCATTGGGCCTTTCCTACAGTAATGGTTTTACTTGTATAGAAAGTCATTGGGACTTTTCTACGGTAACACTGTCTCATAATAGATTTTGTAGCATCTACTTTATAAGTATCAATAATGATGCTTCAGTTCCCTTTTATGTTCAGGTTTTGTGTGTAATATAAAAAACTTGTTTATTTTACTGTATAGATTCTGCTGTGATTAGATAAGAACATATTTTCCATACATGGTTTATTCAATAACATCCAGCACATACATGTAATTACTATAAGCGATGATTCAATGATTTTACCTATCTAGACAGTGAAAAATTGGCCTTCATATGGGTAAGTTGTTATTAGAATTGATTATTTGGCATCCATTTCATACATTTATTTACTGTAAGTGATGCTTCAGTTATTTTACATATATAGGCTGTCAAAATTGACCCTCCTACAGGTTACTTGTTACTAGAATTGATTATTTATCCTCCACTTTGTAAATATTTCTTCCCTTGGTTGATATGTATAAAGATTGGAAAGGGGAAATCTTCATCTTTCTGAGAGTGCTGGATTCAAGAGGTATTGGAGTTTAGTTCATACCATTAATGTAATCAGGGAACATATATGATGGAGAAGAAAAACACTTTACCACTGAGCTTTAATCAAAAACACTTTGTCCTTTCTCTTTGGTATAGATAAACATATGGTCATGTGCAGACAGTGAAGTCATCACTACATCAAGTATTATGTCATGTCAGGTTAAAAAAAATATTGTTTTTTCACCCTATTTATTAAAATTTAATGCAAGCATGGCAGTCAATACAATATCACAGATTTGTTTACATTATAGTTAGAATCTGAAGCTGAACAGTAATTTGAGACAAGCAAAATAATGATGTCTCCTTTCCTCCATACAATAAAAATACACAAAAGTAGAGAATACATACTTGTTTCTCCTAAAATTCATCTAAATCAATATTTTATTGCCCCTTTATAAATGAAATTATTCATATACTTTTCAAAACTTCAAAATTTAGTAATTTTGTCTCACAGCTAAAATATCTTCTTGAAAGCCAAAATATATGGTTGCTGTTTAATGTCAAACTACTTTCCATTTATAATTATTTCCCAATGGAATTCATCAAAATTGATTGTTACAAAACAATTTTGCAATGTACACACTAAGAAAGAATGGAAAATGGATTGTCTTGCAATAATTTTGTAACCACAAGTATACGGAATGTTTCTTATAAATACTGATCAAAATCATTTATGATTTAAGAACTTAGATGGGTCTCATGAATTATTTACAAACTAAATATGAAAGGACTGAAATAAGTTCCAGTATGTCACCCATCCAATGAAATATTTGAATACTGATTATGAATACTGATTAAAATGGAGACCAATTTTTTTTAGAAAAATCTCAATAAGAAACAAAGACAGCAAACACATGTCAGGTTACCAGTATGATAAAAGAAGGCCGTTCCAGAACTTCCATTCCCAGCATCGATTCCCCCAGCAAGACCACCAAAGACATCCCAGGATCCAGAGAAGGTCTTGTTGTCTGCAAAGTAGAGAGCTATCCTACCTCCAGAGCCACCGCCACCATAGTAGGATGCTATCAATACAGTGCCACTTGCATCATACACATGTTTATAGGAGCCATCCCCACCAAATGCCTGGAAACTTCCATACCCCTGAGGTACAAAAGTAGTACATTAAAATGTCAGATGAAGCATCAGCATTTATGCTATTCCCTCCAACCTTACAAAATTTTCTACTGATCTTCTGATCTCTGATTGCTTATGTGGAGACCAGGGTTCAATTCACTGAATAATCAGACTGACAGAATTGTGAAGTACAAGCTTTACCAAGTGTGAAATCCTACAAAGAGTAAATCCAGTCCTTTCGTCACAAAGCTGTCTGATCAGTGAACAACTTGATCATCTTGACAGCTAAAATATATTTTTTAAATTCATCTAAATAGCCCATTACTATCAGTGAATATATATATATATATATATATATATATATATATATATATATTTACACCCCCACACATCTATTCCACCTCTACTGCCATGTACAGAAAATTTAACCTTTTATTTTAGCTTGTAGTACTGTATGTTAAAGTTTATATAGAAGGCTTTATCTTCCTTAAGTGTATTTTGCAGTTCTCTATCTTTTACCTTTGAATTGACACCATAATCTGACATTAACCCAAATATATACAACACATTCTTTGTTAATACATTCATTACCTTTAGGACACATTTCAATAGACTGAAAATCATTCAAACCAATTCTTTTAAATGCTATCAGCAGAAAGAACAAGACAAACTGGCACTGTATTTCTAAAATATATAATAAAGTGTACTGCTTTTCCATCCATAAACAAATAAAGTTTATTAACTATATCTGGACTGCCAAAGATCTGCTGGAAAAAATAATTTGGCACAACATGAGTTGAAAACTTGATGATACTTGTTTCATTTGATTTTTTATCTGTATTATGATGTCATTAATATTACATTTAAAAATAACATTGCATACATATTTTAATGCTAATTATCAGCACAATACAATTACATTATGATGGCACAAAAGTAAACTGTTTGAAGCATTCTGGTTTATTTTCAAAGTTATTTCTTATTTGCAGTCCATTGGATGAAACTGGTAATCAGTGTTATTATGAAAAGTAGAATCTTCCATAAATACTCATTTTCTTCAGAATCTGGAACAGCTAAATCTCTTGCTTGCCAAGGCTGGTGAGGGATTGGAATTTTTAAATTCATTTCATAAAAATTTTATGAGATCAGAACTAATGCTAAATCCCCTACACAACAGTTATTTTCAGCTTCATCACAAAACATTTTACACAATTCACAATTTATCCTGTTTTCCAAGAAAAGGGCCCAAAGAGCATAGTGGGTCAAGTTTATGGGCCAATACACTTTTTGGGGACCCTGTCTATTACACTATTTCCTTATTGACTTATTACTTGCTTATTACATTACCACAATTATGAATGTTTAAAACAAGTTCCTTTAAAATTACGTCCACTTTGAAATTAATTGTTTTATTATTATCGCACATTCTTATTCAATACAGAAATTTCCAAAATCAGACAGGAAGGACTGGAACTTGGAAGAATGGAAAAAGCAGAAATAGGTCATGGATGGTGGGGGCCGACCAGGCCCCCAATAAGGGTCCTCAGGCAAGGCCTCAATGGGGGCTAGGGTGACAAAGTCCATGGCTAAAAGTTATTTTCACAATTTCGAAGTATAAAAATCCAACTTCCTCCTCTGAATACATTTCCCAATCACAATAACATTAAGGATAAAAGCTTGCTACCTCACGAATCCAGTCCTACTAAAAGACGAAAATTTGTCTTTGCTGTCTGTATTATGTAGACCAATGGCAGTTACTCTTGCCCATTACCCCCACTGAAAATTTTGAATTTATTTGGATTAATAATCATTCATAAACAAGTGGTATATATTTTTTTTATTTGGGCAAATATTTTGTGAAATTTTTCACTTTTTCTGACTTGGTCAATTAAGACCACATGGAATAAAACACACTATCAATGATGCATGTTATCTTTCAGGTTTTGTGCATGCTGCATTTAATTCACAAACTGTTAATAATGGGTGTTCTTGAGCAAATTATTATCACACTGATGTGTTAATTTATTTATGGTTTCTATTATTTTATTATTTCTGAAAAATGAGCACTAAATGCAGTAAATGCAAATAAATTAAAAGCAATGGAAGAAACACATGAATTCTGCCTGGCATGTACCAAAATTTTTACTGTCGTGATATTTTGATCTAAGTTCAGAACATCAGCATTATATGTATCCAAGTGGGATCGGTACCAGTAAAGTGAGACTAATACTGGCAGCTGGCTCACCATTTATTCCCAGGTGTTAATGAGATCCGGTAATGTATTCAACTGAGAAAATTCACAAAACTTTCACTGCAATATTCCCAATTCAAATGCATTCGTACAGTGCTGTAGCATCTTCTAACTCTTCAATCTAACCAGTACATATAAACTTAATTTTTACATTATTTTCTTCTTTTTTAATCAAAGATTGCACTTCATGTAAAGAATTTTCACCAGTTCTAGTCTTAATCAATCAGTAATTAAGTTATAATCTCTCTTGTTCACCATTTCACAAACACTACATCATGTAATGTTCACACAATGAAACAGTCAATTCTATTGACCAATATATGGATATTATCCTATCATATGAAAACTTTAAGAAAGAACAAATTGCTGTTAGTAGGGCCAATTCAAATAGACCAATCCCAGTACTCCAACTAATCAAAATATGTCTAACCTCTTTTTGCAAACTTAATCACCATAGATCAAGGTTTTATTCATAAGCAACCAATAATATCTGGCAATGCATAATATGTACCTACCCACCCACCCCATGCAAATATCAGAAAAAAATTAACACAGATCTCTGAAGGTATCTACCGAATGTGGAAAAATGTGGATTCTCACTAAAAGGTGGAATTCTTCCACGTATGTACAGATACATTTAATAACACTGCCTACACACACACACTAGCTCTATCATGGGTGTCCTCCTTTAAACTGCTGTATAGTTGATAAAAAAAATTTAAAAAAAGATACTGCTTTTAATTCTGGTCATTCTGAAGCCAGCCTTGTTACTCAAGATATCAACAGTGTGATTATTCCATTTTCTTGTGCAGTCTTCATGCTTTGTCATCCAAACAATTACTATGAGTACAGATGCTCAGGGAAAATATCCACTGTCATCATAATAAATTTCATTCCATTTGTTTCCTATGATTTCAAACTTCACAGTGCTTGCAATTATATTAGACCATCAGCCATTATCACCTATATTAACATAAGTATTGTGTGTGAAAAAAACAAGACAGTTTTTAATTCTCTGCAGTTCACACTTTGAACTCTGTCAAAGCATTAAGTAATTTTGATCAATGAGAAGCTTGCTGCATGACCAGAGTGCTAAAAATCATCCATCCATTTAAATTTGTGGGCTAAAAGTAACGGGTTTTTTTATGTTCACTGTGTCCTTTCCAATGTCTGAAAAGGCACAGCCTGAGGAAAACATGTATTAACCAAAACTCATGATAATTTCTGATTCACAACATATCTCTTCCACTTTTAAACAATTGAAAAAAGTTGATAAACTTACAAAAAAAATGTATTAAAACCAGCATATTAAATAAGGCTTGAGTTACCTTAATGAGATTGACTTTCATGTAAATAGATCCACCACTTCCTCCACCGCTGGGCCCTTGTGCATTCTCCCCATTACAGTTGATGTGGCCATCATTTTGCAGGGTATTAGTCACCTCCAGACTGATGGTACCACCACCTCTACCACCAGTACTACCTCCTCCTCTACATCCTCTGTCTCTTGGCTCAAACAGTTGACCCATGGCCCATCCTGTCAGAGGCTGATCACTGCCATGCCCACCACGCCCTCCATGACCAGCACCTGCACATGGGATACAAAATTTGGGCTCCAACAGAGAAGAAATTTATATTTTAAAAAATTATCAAACTTCTTGGCACAAGATGCATATTTTGTTATGCATATATTAGAAGCCTGCCATTCTGGTGCATGAGTTTGCAATTCATCCCATACATGCAAAGACTTTGCACAGCTTTTTGACCTAGTGGTAAATAATAATTTGTTGAAAGACACTTCAATGACACTTGAAATCAGTCAAGAAAACTTTCTAGACACAGCACTTTGTTTACACCAAAACTTGGTCAAGATTATCTTTTTGTTGTATAGTATACTTTAGTGCCATGTATCTTGTGTTTATATAATATTCAATACCAAGCAGAAGGTGACACATGGCTTAATACCTAAATAACAGAGACAACAAAAACAGGTGTCTGAGCAATATTATCTAAATGTTCAAGGTAAATCTTGTAAAGGATGAACACAGTAAACATGAAAAAGAGCAATAAAATCCTCAGTTTGTGCTTGTATCTTATTCTTTTTATCTCAGTTTACCACAAGTTGTGCAATGGCAAAACACTTTCATTTTTTTGCACAATATCTGTTCATGCCTATCCCAGTTCCAACTTGCTCTGTTTCTTCTTCTACCACCCATTTTTTTTTTCATTTAGTTATGATAATTTATTCCTAATACCTCTCTTGACACTTCTTCGCATGATTCTTGGCACAGATTCAACCTTCTTTTCAATTCAACATTAACAATCAGGAAGATGGTAACAAAAGCTAATTGCAAATGTCAGTCAATTATTCCTGTGTTCATAATCAACCTGACAAAAATAAGATCTTCCAATTCTACTCCCTTTTATGGCATTGCATATTCAAACTGAGCAAGAATATTCAACCCAGAGAAAGGATATTCAACCAAGAGAATGCAATATTCAACCCAGAGACACAAGTGTGTCCTGCCCATGAAGCAAGATACATTGACTCTAAATTGCACTTTTTTTTACTACTTACACCTTTATTTGCATTCTCTTCATAAAATGGTATGTGTGTGACAGAGCAATTTCAGTGCAGTTAATCAAGAATGCTGTTGCTTAATATTTGTGTCTAAGGAAATGTGCCACTAGTGGCAAGTTTGTGTTTCAACAATGACCTGGATTTGGGGCAACAAAAATACAATGATGACCAGCAGTTCAGATAAAGTGCAGAGGAGATTAGAATTCTGAGAGCACAAGAACTCCTTTCTTGTTTATTTACTATTAGTTGTAGTTTTCCCATCAAACCATTATGGTGTGCAAATGACACTTCTCCACAGTAAATTAGCAACATAATTCAGGAAAATGGAAAAAAAAAAAATGTCACATGATTATTTCTGCAGTTACCTCAAAAACTAAGAGAGAGAGAGAAAGAAAGAGAATCAATCCTTATGGCACTGTGTAACCAAATTGTGCAAGGACATCCAACAAATATCAATTCCTGACCTGCCAACCCAAAATAGACCTTCTCAGTATGGCAGTCAATATTTTACCACAAGATCCATTTCTAGCAAGGTGCAATGAAGAACCATATGCTGTAATTGCTGATATGAAAAATAAACATCTGAAAAGTTCAGAAATGTGGCCTGATGCAGAGAAGGCAGCCATATGTTCAACAAAAAAGACCGTAAACACTTCAACCTTAAATTACCTTCAGTTCAATTTCAGAAACTGTAGCTTCAATTCTCAACTCAACATAACCTTATGTTCTTGGGTTTTGTTAAATTCTCTCAGCAACAGTAATCATCTCTCCCATCATAAGCAATACTAAAATCAACACAACATGTCCAATAATTGCAACTGTCACCTTTCCTGCTTATTTTCCAAGTTTTTCAAAGTATCTGAATATATTTTGTTTACTTCTCTGCCAACTGTTTGGATTTTTTAAGAGACTGATTGTCCCCTTCACCTTCAACATGTTATGATTGAATGGATGACATTTTCACCTCATTATATAATGTAAAAGTTAGTCTGGTTCCCTGACAAACTCCACTGCCTAAAACCTGGCCAAACCCAGACAAGCCAAAATCCTATCATTGTCGCAATGATTGTATTTTCCGAGTTTCAGCTATTGTTCTGTTAGTCCTACCTTTGCTAGCCATGGTTCTGATATGTTAACCCTATCTACACCTTGGCAGATCGAGCAAATATTTTAGTGCTTTGTCCCAGTGGAATCTATGAGTTGCCTCCCTTAGTATGTAATGCTAACAAAACACTATTGTGTAACAGTGGCACATTGTATATTGGCCAAAAATGGTGGAGGCAATTGAAATTCAAAAGGATACTTTGTAAGTTTAACATCTAAAGTATGACTACATACCAGAGAGAAGTCATTACAGGTGTATTTGTTAATTTTAAGAGTCCATTCAATTTATGTGCTCCCCTTGTCTCGATCTTATAGGGACAGTGTTCAAATCTGAACTACTTAATTTTAATTGGATGCAGTGACATGCTGTCATATGCAATAAAATTCACAGACCCAAAGCACAGGAATATCTGCTCAATCCACCAAGGTGTAGATAGGGTTAACAAATCAGAAGCTAACAAAGATGAATAAGTCCATAATTTAAGAGTCATTTCAGTAAGACTTAAAGCAAAATCATATGGGTTGACAGGTCTGCACATCTCTACATTGATCAGCTCAGGATAGTTGCTTCTCTAAGTTCTATAACTTTGCTGAGCAGGCCCTCAATGAAATGAAATATTGGTGGCAACCTGCTGCACTGATGCAAAACTGTTAATTTTGCTATTCTATAAGACATCAAGCATATCACATATAATTTGGAAAAGTCATCTGACAAGTTTCTCTGTATGCATACCCCCTCTCAATGATACAAGTGTGATCTCATTAACTAGATTTAGTACTGTCATCATGAAATTTTTTTGAGTTCAGTTTCTGACTGTTGAGAAATGAATACAGTAAAATCCTTTTAATATTATAAGCTGTCTTTCTCATAGCACCCTTTATTTTACACAAATCTGGATATATCACAGTAATGCTACAGATTTCTCATATCACCTCATAATGACAGATAGCTGTATCAGTTATTACAATGCATGGTGCAATTCAGTATTATGTCAAAGATGTATAATTATAGGTTACTGCATTTGTATGGGAAAATATGAACAAGTTTTTCGGATGGCTATACTGCACGACCTTGGGAGTGCAGTATATCCATCCGACAAAACGAGTTCATATTTTCCCATACAAATGCAGTAACCTTTTTATTATATGCTCATTTTCTTATTCTACCCAAGGCTTAAATATATAAATAAAAATACACTACAAGAAACAAAGTAACTGAATGTATGCCATATTCCAAACTAAATACACAAGCGTACATGCATCGTTACACAACATTATCAATGCGCACGTAACTCCGCCCAGATAAATTTGAAGTTGGTCACGCGCTAGATTAAGTTTCGAAAGAAAATGGCATTTGGTCTACTTAAAATTGAAATTTGGAGTCATACTGTGAATGAATGCACATTGCAACAACTTTTCCATTTGATCTGGAATGAATACGTTTTGGTATTTTTGTCGATTCGACGCAATTTCGTGATTATGGTCTGGATTTATCTACATGAAGTAACTTACATTGGATTCCAGCAGCGTCTGTGCTAGTTCTACATAAAATACATCGTATTGAAGCAGCGAGGCTGAAGTGTGTTTACATCGGCATGCGTATTTCTGTTCTGTCATTGAATGATTCAGATCATAATGTGGGAAAAATATGAAGTCTTTCAACTGCAATTATCGAAAAGACGCTATGGAATTTAATGTTTATTTCATTTTGAGTGCAGTATGGAGGATGTAACTGCACTTGGAATATACTCGAAATTACAGTACAGTTTCGAACTGTGTGATCAACCTTGAGAACCCATGACATGGCTCATGTAATTCTGATTTGCAGAACTAAGAAAGTACATTTTGAGGAAATTCAGGATGTAAAATTGTAAGTATATTTTTGCCATTTTTTATTACCAGCTAAAGAAGACAGTTTATGTCTTATAACTTGCATGTTATTTGTAGGAACCCTGTCTGGCATCTATAGCTAGCCTAAATCTGAAACACTGCATCAAAAAAATTAACGCGGAATGTGCCAAAGCTGCTGATATGTGGCAGTCCATGAAACATCTGCTTTAGTTCATTCAGAAACAAATTTAATCAACCAAAACGTAGAGCGTCTACTACATGAGTGTACATTATTTATTTATAAAGTAGTTCCCAATATACTGTTGGGCACACGTGTCTTGCACGTGAGTGCAATATGAAGGTGTGCAATATCATAAAATATTGCACAATTCTGACAATGTAAGGTTAATGGAGAAAAAAATGAGCATATTATAATAACAATTATTGCATTTAACCATATAACTGTAGGGGTCATATGGACATCATTATATCCAGAGTTTATTGTATAATGTGGGTTTAAAACATTAAATACCCTACTATTTGTGGTCTTGAGTACCATTTTACTCCCATTAAAACACAGCCTTGTCTGTAACATACCTCAGCATCCAGTGGTCTCCATACCCAAGTACATTTTCATGGCTCCCATGACATAATTTTAATGAGGGAGGTCTCACTTATACCTTAGTACACTTGTGTGATTCCCATTAAAAATCTTAAGAGGGAGGTCTCAACTATACCACACTGCACTTGTATGGCTCCTATACAATATGTTATGATAAGGGTGGTCTCACTTACATATCTGGTTGTCTCACTTATACCCCAGTATAGCTGTATGACTCCTATGAAATACTTATGGAGATGGTCTTTCTTGTAGCCTAGGTGGTCTCACTTATACTCCAGTATACTTGTATGACTCTCTGTGAAATACTTACGGTCTATCTTGTAGCCTAGGTGGTCTCACTTATACCCCAGTACACCTCTATTGCTCCTGTGAACCATATTATAATGAGGTGGTTCACACTTACACCTCAGGTTTTCTCACTTATACCCACTGTACCAGTATGGCTCCCATGAAACATTTTATGAGGGTGGTCTTACCTATACTACAGAACATGTGTATGGCTCCCATGAATCATGTTATAATAAGAGTGATCTCACTTATACACTAGTGCACTTGTACAACTCCCAATATGTTACAATGTGACTAGTCTCACTTATACACTAGTACACTTGTACAACTCCCAGTATGTTACAATGTGACTAGTCTCACTTATACACCAGTGCACTTGTATGACTCCCAGTATGTTACAATGTGGCTAAACTCACTTATACACCAGAACACTTGTATGACTCCCATGAAACATGCTTTAATGAGGGTGGTCTCACTTGTATACTATTACACTTTTACAAATCCCATGAAACATGCTTTAATGAGGTATCCGAATATATTATTACCTGAACCGCTAAGTGCGGAAAACCCATCTCCTTTGACACAAGAGATAGAATGCAGGTCACCAATGATCTTCCCCAAGTCATCAATGATCAGTGTCCCTGCTTTGATGCTTACATTTACTGCATGCACATATCCTCCTCCTCGCACTCTCATCATGTCAGCCTGTGGTGAAGATCAGTGATGGACATTTCCAACAATGATATATTCAAGCCATATAATATTATACAAGAATCTCATCACGATTAACTTAACAATTTATTATGTACTTTAAACCAATTCCCATTTAATTGGCATTCTTGTAATAGTTATTATTTTTCCGTACAGAATGTAGATAATGCCTTTTTGAAGAAAAACTTTATATGTACAAGTTGCCAACCATCAAACATGCAATCCAGAGACAATGAGAGCACGAGTAACCAAAATTTAGATCCCTTTTTTTCTTTTCAAAATGTTTGGCTATTAGCAAATAATTACCATATATACTTGCTTACAGGACGAGCCCAACTGCAAACTGCACAGACCCATTTCTGCCATCGCATAATGCATTGGCAGATCTGGATCGGTGCAGTTTGTTATGACTAAAATGTAGAACAAACAACATAGATCCTGATCTACCAGTGCTTTTACTATGTTGTTTGCAGTTTGACTCATTTTATAAGTAAGTATATTTGGTATATGCTCTTTCAATTTCACTTACAAGAACAGGAAACTGAGCAAACAAGTGACAATGCCAAATGAAAGGACAGCAATGTGTCTAGAGCTCATTTTATATTTACAATTAACTTAATGTTAAGATCTGCTACTTATATGCCATACCCTCAGTGTGAAGACATTGGTGGCAACTTGCCACACTGATGCCAGATTTAAGTTTGACCTGCTGTAATAATGTAATCTCCTGGAAAGTCACAAAGTAATGCATGAAGTGCTATGAAGCAAATCATTATTGGAAAAAATTTCATAAAGTCAGAAGGAGTAGAAGTGTTTCAATAATATATGATATATACTGAGAACTCTATTATAATATACACTACTACTGATACTCACTTATAAGTCAAGCTTTTTTACTGAAAATTTGATTCATGTAGAGATGGGGTTGTCTTATTCAATAATCTAGAGTGACGTTGGAAACACAATATGTTTGCAGTACACAAAAATATTCAAGAATCTTCACTTTTCTATGCCACTATTCCCTTTCAGAAATGTATATATGATATGCACTATGTTTATCCATTTCATGATGGTATTCATTACACATTATGTGTGTCTACAGTTATTTGGAATTTAAAATATTGCTGGTAAATTAAATACTACCCGCCACAAAGTGAAGTGTTGTTTACCATGGGTATTTACTAGGAAATATACTGCTTCCATTTTTGTGCAAGTCCTAACAACCTGTACTTGTATTAATATTGTGTTTTGTTTTACAAACACTGTGCTTGATCCAATACAAAATCTTATTTAAGTTGTATTGTCATTTTCCAAAGTTAGATTTTTAATTCCCACGTGATATTTCCCAAGTTTTCTCCCAGTGCACATGACCTTATATGTCCTTGGCTTGTAAAGGCAATACTCACTTGTTTTCAAGTTGACAATCCTATTGACTGAGCCACAAATTTAGTACATGTACTTGTTTCAGTGCAAAGTAGAGTTCTACATCTTGCAGTGAATGTTTGACCTTAATCCCTTTTAGCTTGTAAGTGCATCACCTGCTTTATTTTCCCATGTGATAACCCTTTGATCAAGCCACAATCAAGCCATGAGTTTGATACTTGCTCAGTGCCAGATAAAATAGGGTGGTTATTTGAATTCCTGGTGATCTTGCCACACAACTGATACATGTTCAGTTCCATCCTTTAATAGATTTCACAGACTGTATGATCAAAATCTTACTTACAGACCCCAAGCTCAGTCTCTACATAAGCACCCACAGTGATGACAGTGAAGCTGAGGAAATGGTCAATATTTATGATGCCAAGACCACAACAATTTACAATGACTAGATGACAACGGAGAATTTCAGAACATTATCAGACAATGATGGTGAATTCTTAGACTTTGTACCAGACGACATTAGACAGTGACATTTATTGGATACTGTGAATAAAAAAATGTGGACTTAACTTTCGCTGTTTATTTGTAAGACATTTGGAATTAACCTATTTGGATATATTGTGAATTCATGGATTTAAAATGTCAAGAATTATGATTTTAATGGATTTAATTAGAACAAACTGCAGTTGCCAATTTATTTGTGACATTTTACACTCAATAATTCAATCATACTTTACATTGGTTCTGTAGTTATTTTTTATGGTCTATTTATTCAGTTGGGGTTTCTTTATTCTTTCCGAAGTGCAACTCTGACTGACTGACAATAAATCACCCCTTCAGATGAATCTAACTTGCAAAATATAAATTTCTGCATTTAACACTTATAAGAGAGTCAAAGAGAAATTGGCTTGTGTAGCCGGGGGAGGGGGGGGGCGAGGACTTATAGATGAATCAACTTATAAATGAGTATAGATGGTATTTAAAAAACTTTTGCCATTCATTAAGTTAATGTATCATCTTGTAAATGCAACCATTCTAATATCATGGGATACACTTGTAGTAAAACATAATGTATTTGTGGTATTAAGTGGCTTAATTTAATAAATTTCTCTGAAAATATTAGAAATTTCTTGATCTTACAAGCCTCAAAAATGGTTATGACATAATATAACCCATTACCTTGTTGCTTGCTATTATAACATATATCAAAGTCTGTCATTACTACAAATCAGGTATTTATAGGAATGCTGACACCAGTTTCTTACCATATAAATCTTGGGCCAACTTTCGCTCACAAGTGCACATTCATGATCTGTTAATGGAACACCTTTATATCCATGTTAGGCATGATTTATTTATTAAATAAAGTGTAAACCTATCATGAATTGATTAAAAAGAAATGCTTTACTAATCATACCAATCTCAATAAGTATGACATAATGCTACCTCAATATTGATTTTGTTCTCTAGCTGTGACACCTCCTTTGTAACAGTGATCTCTCCTTCTGCTCCCACTATAAGTTCACCAAAGGAAAAGGTGCCAATCTTTCCCTCTGTCCCATTTCTTTTAGAGGTTCCAGTCCTTCCCAGGTATAGGGTGCAGCCATATCCAACTGTAATGTCTTCTAGTACTATGGTACCCCTTCACAAAAAATATACATGATTTTCAATCAACTCCACTGCACTGTTGCATGTGCATTCTCAAATTATTGGTGTAAATAAATGAATTTTTGGTCCTAAATTTCATAATTACCAAATTCATATGTATCATTTAATACCAATGTCATATAAGTCTGACTTATAACTTACACCAAATCATGTAGACAAACAAGAAAATCTTCTAACTCTGTACTTATCTGATGATCATTAAAGGAGTCATTGAAAATATACAGGAGGTTTGTGCATTTCTTCACATTGGAGATTTTACTACTTCCCACAAAGTGTTTAAAATATATGATTCAGAAATTAATAATATTACAGCACTAAAAACACACTTCCAATCTGCATTTTATAGAAAGTTTATGCTGTTCTAAGAAAACAATTTTTATAGTAAAATGCTTTTTCAGTAGTACCTACCCAATCATAAAAAAATTTGTTAAGGAGAAGAACCAATACCTTACAAAGAAAAAAGATGCTGACATCATTTAGCATCTTTTTGCAATATTAGTGCTAAATGTCACCAACTCACTCAGATGGAAAGTGAGATAAGAGTGGCCTCTGCTTGGTTTGAGGGATTGGTGCCAAATCCAATAATTCATCAGTTACTGGAGTGGAATTATATGCCCTTCCAGGGATTAGAGAAACATATTGTACTCCAAAACAATGGTTTCATCTTCAGCTACATTAAACGAACATAATATATCATGAGAGTAAGTGTAAGGTGGACTGAGTTACAGCCCCTTCCTACCATACCACAGAGTTGGTCCTGGCTCTAATCTCCTAAGGTGTAAGAAGCAGCTTCAAGTCTTGTGAGAGATAAAGGGTTGGGCTAGTACAGATCAATGAATGGATACAGTATCAATGAAAATATTTTTCACTCCTGTGAATCTTGTGGAAACAATAACCCAAATCATTAAAAGGCATTTAAGCCACCTGGTAGCCAGTAGCAATGCTGAAAGATTTCCACAAGGTCAAATAGCATCATATGGGGAAAAAAGGTCTGTCAGACAGAACCAAACAATTTTATATCAGAATTCCATCCAACAAATTGAATTACATCAGCTGGGGAACAGTCTCACTTAATGCAAATCTGGTGGTTATCACCTTAATTTCATGAACCAATAAGTGGAAGAAATTCATCTGGTCTTGGGTTAATTCACTGAAGGCCAAGTGAACAACCCAATGGATGCAAGATGAATGTGCCCAAGTGGAAATATTGCCCTTCCTTCTTGGAGTGAGAAGACCAAATGAGATCTTCATCATCTGATTGTGTCTGTGCATTCCAGTTACCACTTCAATTCCTGGACAGGTCCTGAAGCTCTCCTAGTGGAAAAGGGTCCACACTCAAGACTGATTTCCTATAAGTGACAGCCTGTGCTGCGTGATGAAACCAGGGGCTGTCATGAGAGAAACTGAACACTGTTTCTGACCAATAAAGGCATTCTGTCTGTTAAAAAACTAGAGTGACATGGCAGCAGGTCTTATATGAATGAGGAATCAATGAGGCCCTTGATGGTAGTAAAAAGATCTGGTGATTGTTCCCCCTTGCTGAGGTATGCCAGCACAACCAAACTGTCAAACATTATATGGACCATGTCTCCACGGATATGTTTCACACATATGTAGAAGGTATTGAGAATGGCTTTAATTTTGCAAGAGGTAGATATGAGCCTCTTCTTGAAGCTAATGATCATCACATATCCAGTAGTAAACTGGCATTGTAATGGTTCCACCTCTGCACTAAGTAGGCTCAGGAGCTGTGAGAAACTTCCTCACCTAAACAATGCTTTGTTTGGTGTTTTCTTCAATGCATGAGCTATCCTTTGATACATTTAGGAGAAAGATGCCAAGTCAATATGCGTTACACATCTTCAACAAAAAACTACAGAGAAGGGATAAGGTCTGACCCCTCTACATTGATTATCCATCCTAAGTGTGAATATGGCAGTAAAGTTGTTATTTACCAAATGGTTTTGTAGTGTGTCATCCATAAATGACACCTTCTCCATCAGAGATATCCTGACCTGGGATATAACTTGGTCTAATATCTAATTGAAGGTCCAACTTCAACATCTCAGTCGATGCCTTCTCTGATGCATGAATGATTCTTTTGATGAGTATGGAAGGAAAACACCAAGCTGATATATGTTAAGGGTTCCATATGTAGATGCACCTAAATATTGAGAAGGGAAAATTGGTCTTCATTAATTACTGTATATACTCGCGTATAAACCTGTTCATGTATAAGCCGACCCCCGCGAACTGAATAGGTATAAACACTAAAAAGTGCAAGACCTGCGTATAAGCTGACCCACAACTCCGAGACACAAAATGCACGCAGTAAGTTCTAAATGGATTTATTAAGGCAAACTTATATTAATAAAAATTACACGTATACTTCTCTCGGGGTTGGCATGTATGATTATTAAAAAGAAATGGAATAAACTGGTTTGAAAAGTAATTTATTTAATTTTATGTTTTCTTGTTGTTTCTGCCTAATTCAAAGTTGTGTATAACTTGATCAAACAATGACAAGAAGTGAGCATTCGCTGGTTGCTGTAACACTACCTCTCCCTTTGACTCAGTTATTGTTTGTTTTATGTGTTATTGCATTGGACAATTTATATCAGTGTACCAGTAATTACGTTTTTATTTTGCCTTGAAATTGTATATGATCCCAGTATGACAACACAATGAACAACAATACGGTTTGATTCAATGCTCGCTATTAGGCCACTCAGCATATTTACGTGATGGTGCCACAACATGTACATTGTAGGTTTCAACACGAGTTGAATGAAGTACATTCTGCTGAATGAAGTACATCCCTCAGAGTCGAATCATGGGCACCACTGCACGAAACTTTAATTATATCTCCAAAATACAATAAAACAAAGTTGCAGAAATAATGCTTCAAAAATTCTGCTAATATCATAAAAGCTGACTTGTAGTTTGCTTTGATGTAAGTGACCTTACACAATAACTGTCAACTCTCACGCCGGGAGGAAAAAATATCCCGATTTTTGGGGTTGTTCAATGCATACCTCCCGAATTCATAATATCTCCCTAATTTTGCAGAGAACTCCCGATTATTACATTATGTCTCGATTTTCATTTCTCCTAAAAACGAAAAGTCCTACATCAGTAGATATGTAGTCCATGGAAGCCATGTTCTATTGTATCATCTGTGAATATTCTTGTGACGGAATAATTACTTTACTAGACTTAATTCGCTTCTTCACTAAATATAATGTTAAGTTTAAACATTATTCACGTAAATTTATGATTTTTTCTTTACCTCTACAACAATAAAAAAAATCAGAAAATAAACCAGAACAAAAAATAAACCACAACAATAAAATTGTCGACAATAATTTCAATCCCAAGTATGATCATATGAATGCTGTTAACTCCATATCCTACAGTGCCATTCCACCAAAGAAACTTACACGAGTGAACACCTGGCATTTTGTACCGTATATACAAATGTTAATTACCATTGTTAAATTAAAAGAAGGAATGAAAATGCATACCACACAACATATGCGTCCTCCAAAAACTAATTCTGAATACATATGTTTTATAGTAAACAATGCTAAATGCCTTATGAGTTGACAATAAGGATATAAGGTCAGATATACAATGAGGGGAAAGTAGTTGCCACATGTACGGTACCGTGAGGCTGCCTATTTAGGTACCATTAGTTCAACAGAACTGAGCCTCCTTTATCCGCCGATCAATTGCAGGTGCTTGCATAACACACAGTAATGTAGAAAAACATGGCTTCATTGAATTACGACGGAAGGCCAGTTGTTTTTAATTAGCCACACTGGCTTTCTTGCTTGTTTATTTAAGACTAACCTTTAGCTATTATGCAGTTTGGCCACAGCTGACCAGAATATGAAAATAGGGCATGTCACAGGGAGAAACGACGCGTCCTTTGCAAATTTCACGCAAGACCAGTCAATATTTAGTGAAAACAAGGCTAAAAAATGCCACAAAAAACCTCCCGATTTTAGGTCCCAATCTCGCTATTTTATATTCAGTCTCCCTCCTTGGCTTTTGAAAAGTTGACAGGTATGCCTTATACCCCGTTTTACAAAACTACGGTAATCGTGCTAATGTTATGGAATGAAAGGCAATTACTCATCAATGTACTGGTATAGTGGAAGGTCAAAATTTAATCTTAACCCAAGCCAGTTTCAGGGTTTTAATGATTAACTGGCCTGTATTGCTGTTGGAAAACAAAAGACAAATCCGCCAATTATTAACAAAGGAGATGCCGAAACATCAAGCTTTCCATTGTGTGGAAAGTTATGATGTTGTTCAGCCAAAAAAAAGAATTTTAGCCTTTATTATTACCACTCTTCATGAACATGTATCAGTTATGCTGGTCATGTATCTTGTACAATTAAACGTGTGTACCCTTTCATAAATATTACCTCAGTTTGTAGGATCACTTTTATCATTGAAAATGAGTACCTCGCTCAACGTAAACGAAACAGCTATTAAGGACTAGCTGAAATGTTATCTGGAAGAATGCAATTTGGTCGAAAATGAATTAAACAAAATCTGCATCTAATGCGTTTGGGCATAAATAAGGATTTAAGTGATGCTATGCACGATTTGCAGTGAGTATAGTTCAGCCTGGTCTTCCCGATAAACTCAACCGGCCTGCAAATTATGAAGTCTGTATTTACGTTTATTTAATTTCGTGTTGGAGAAATCAGAAAATATGCACAATCAAAATAATAACAAAATCAGTCATATTACTGTATAACAGTTTAATAAGTGTCGGGACACTGAAAATGATTTTTTTTTACATGCATATAAGTCTTAGGACAAGGAAAAAATTATTTTTTCGTGTCCAAGATACAGCCATTATAGTAGTCAACAAAAAGACTTCAAAACTGTCAAGTTTAGACACCGGTCCGCGTATAAGCCGACCTCCCCCCCTTCTTTCAGGTCTTTATATTTTCCTAAATTATTTGGCTTATACATGAATATATACGGTACCCACAATGAGGGAAGTAAGGCTGTTCATATTATGAACCAAAAACCAAACTTACTGAACATTTTTGTGGTAATCATGCAGCAACACTGCCAACACTGCAGCAGATGTGCTTAACTCTTAATGAAGGCCCAAGGGCTTAGACTGAGGCAATATGAATTTGGTATATGGAGTACATATCAGACATGTCAACACAGATCATATACTCAATGCATATCTATCACAGGTCTCAACAGCCATTGGACTTCGTAACCAGATATGTTCTGGATTAAAAGCCCTGGTTGTGAGATGTTTGTATTATCTACACCATCCTTCACAGGCAGAAAAACCTGACTTACTTGTGTAAAACATACTGTTACGCATATGTAATTTAATTACTTGTGTGTTAGTTTTAAATTATTTTTTATTTTATTCTTGTTTCATTACATTTTATTATAATGATAATTTTCACAGGATTTGACTAATTTTGAAAAATCACTTCTCTGTTTTGACCCGATTTGAATGTACAAGGTATTACATTATCAGTATTTTAGCTTACCTTGCTGAGACGGGCTAAGCAAAAAGGATTGGCTACTACCAAGGTCATATTTGGCCCACGTGTTAGCTAAATTGTAAACAGCCTTTCTTTTTTTATATTTCCAGCGTGAGAATCTGATTTTTAGATAGGGCTATTCGGACCTATGTGATAAATGACATTTTTTTTTTATTGTGCTGTTCAAATTAGTGAATCATGTAGCCGTCACGTGAGCCACCATGTGATCTAAAATCGTGTTTTAAGACAGACGGTTTTTAGTAGACCCAGTCAGTCGTATGTTAAAACTTGAGGGCTCAAAAGGTTTTTATTGTTGCTGCCAGTTTGTTTTGAAGTTAGTCTATTTTTTGGAATTTAATAATTTAAATTCTCTAGAAAACAACACAAGTGTTTTTCTTTATAAAAATTCTGGGACAAAGACATTTAGTGGAAATTTATTCTGGAATTCTGTTTAGAACATTATAAATTGTGTTTCAACGAGGAACTGTTGCCATCAGTACAACGACCTGATCTGACATCATCACCTTCCATATTGGAACTTCAAAGAGATTCAAACCTGGATTCTATTAGAACTGTTTAGTGATAGGACTTGTATTTTTCAATTCTAGGATTAATTTTTGGATTATTTTCACAAACCGTAAGTCCTATTTCATATTTTTATCTTGTTTTCTAGGGAAATAAATTATTTTGTTAAAATTTACAAAGCTTGTTGACTTCACTCTTTTCTTTTGTTACTTTTGTACAAGCCTACACATAACACATACCCTTTCATGGAATCATAAGGTGTTCTTTATGAAGGTAGGATGATGACAGTGGAGGGGTTTGGATAACAAAATCTGCAGATCTCCCGAACATGGTTTGGATCACCAATCGTTTTAAGAGGATGGTTGGTCCAAATCTGACTGGAAAAGGAAGTAGGCTAATGCCTCAGGTGGGTCGCCAGAGGGTGATGGTATGATGGCATATCACTGATGATGGAAGGTAGGCCTTGAGAAGGTGAAACTGTGTTTGTCTCTCTCCCCTCTCTGAATGCATGCCTGCAAAATCAGGAGCATACGACTGACTATAATTCACTTGGCCAAGAAGAAAAAGAAAAATCTGCCATTGTTGAGAACCTCTCATGTGAAGGCTCTGGCAACAATTATCTCTTCTCATGTACATTCCATAACAGGGTCTTGCCAAGATAGGAGACAGTGGTGAAAGTTAAAGGGCAATACTTGTGCCTCTTGTTTTCTCAACTCCTAAATTCAATTCCATAACAAATGTGGATAACTAAAAGAGAGTGCATAGAGAAACAGCAATGATGATTGATTGCCTTTTTGGCTAGATGAACAATTCATCAGATGCACAAAGTTAAATTGGGTGGAAGTTGACACAACATTCCTAAATATGACATGGTGTTAAAGACTTGTCTGTTCACTTTATCAACATCTAGAAACAAATGTGGAGAAAAAATCTCTGTACATGACTTTTTACTTTTGGGGTTGGAAAGCTGCATGCAACCAACTCACCATAAAAAACTCTTGCATTATCAGGATCAAAATGCTCCAAGAGATGCCTGGTATTTTTGCAATCTTTAACAATTCTGGCAGGATTCTGAATGATGAACAAGCATCATCTTCTACATCTACCAAGGCATTGACCTTGTAGGTAAAATTGATTGAAGGTGGAGGAGAGCATTCATCCAATAGATTTCCTGTATTGCTGCTATCAACTAAATTCCACCAATTCCATTACTGGATCAGCATGTTCTACTTTTTCCTTTTCGTCACTTTCATCAATGGGAAATGATGATTATGTATTATCAGTATGCATTATCATTTTGTCCATTGGATATAGCATTGGTAGTGATCACATTACTGAATGCTATTCTGACATGGCTAATTTGGCTTGGTCTGGCTGCTTCATAACTAGTGCCAGCTCACTATAAATGTCATAGGAATGGTTTTCAAGTCGAATAGTTGGCTGACTTGACAGCTGGACGTAACAGACTCCTAACCACTGTAAACTTACACAGGTCATTCATATAGATGAATCAGCTGGCTGGCAGTCAGAACAATGTACCAAAGATGATATATGCCTTGTGGTCAAGCAGGCTCATGCAGTATGATCAGTATGGACTGTTTATCCAAAACATATTGTAAATGGCATTTCATTTTGTCAACATAATGACAACAAAGTCTATTGAGTCATACTGATCATATGTAACTCCAACGACTGAATGGAATCACTTGAGCTTTCTGATGTAATCAATGATACAATAAGTTCTGGCAATGTTTCTGTGTCTGCATCTTCAATAGAGAGGGTATCATGACATCACCCATGAGACTAATTGATGATTCTACTGTATTCACAGATACAGTATAATCTGGCACTATTTTGTATCTTCATGGGGTGGAGAAGGCATCTCAACATTACCCATGAAACTAATCAACATTTCAACTGTATTCATCGAAACAGTATGTTCTGGCATTATTGTTTCTACATCAGCAAGAGGCGTGGAGAAGGCATCTCAAGGAACAAACAAGTGCATTGAAATAATGTAAACCACACCTTAATATTTCTCCCATAAAAGTGAATGTTACCAATCAAAATCACATGTTACAATAAAGAACAATACAATAATGGCAAAATATGAACAAATTCAGTGGCATTCACAAAAAATTGTATGCCCCATATAAATCAACATTTTGACTTAATATACCACTGAAAATAAAAGATGGATGATATGAAATTTATGTATAAAATTAAATGAATTCTATGGAGGACATCTATACAGTATGACAGCAAAAGTAAAAACTGGTCACCTGGGTATCATGATGGCCACATAGCAGGTAGAAAGGAAGTTAACCTGAACTGCTTCCCTTTGTCTATAAAATATATGTCTCTCTGGGTGGGTTGGATTTTCAAAGTAGCAGATAAAGTTATCCTACTGTAATGTTGTCGAGTAATGTGTTTGACAGAGAAATGCTTAAGTCTTCTCCCCTGTGGATGTCAAAAATGAGCAGTACACACATAGTATCAACTCCTGTGGGAAGGAGGCTGTTGAGAAAGAAAATTGGCAAATACTGGTACTTCTCTCTCTGTCTTGTCGTTAACTGATCAGAGAAACTTGACCATCATTGTAAGGTTTGGAGGAAGATTTCTACATTGTGCATACCTTACTGAGGTCCTTCCTTATTCTCTGGTCCATCATGGGTATGAAGGCTCAGCTTTGGTAGTCTGTTTCCTGGCATCTTGTAAGTGGCTGATGAATTGGAGGTTGGAAGACAAAGGTTGAGATCTGAGGACTGCCTTGTTGTGATCTTAGAGCAGTGTGGATGTGGATAGATAATGCATCAATCTCAGTGAGCTGGAGGTTAATGGAAGAAGCTATGGAACTGGAGAATGAGTTCTGACCTGCCTTGCTGTGTAAATAAGTCATGCACAAGACTGACTCCAAGGTCTGTATGTTAGTGTGGATCTCAATGACTGGATCTAGGCTATGCTCAGCTTACTGAAAGACAGCCATGGGAATCAGATCAAGTAGAGAGTCAATAGCTACAATATTTTGAATCAGCTGATGTTTGTTGAGGAAAGGCTCACAGTCCATTTGTACAAAAGATGGGTTACACATTCACAGACCAACAATACTCAAGCCAATTTCTGGAGCATTGATGTGAAAGAATCTCATGAGTAGGATGTAGAAGGCCAGACTGAAGTTGGACTGAAGTCACTGATGTGAAAAGAAAGACCTGTTTGCATCTTTTCTTTCAATGCAATTCACATTGTAAGCAATTTGATTAGACTGCAGTAAACCTGTTTGAATGAAGGCTAGTTCTTCTTGGTTAATAGGTTGATGGATTCAGGAATTCTAAAAATGGCACAGAAGGAAAGAGGAGGACAAAACTGGAAGGCTTCTTTAGAGTATGTACATTTGGATATATCTTCCCTGGGCATTGCTGGAACAATACAGTTGGATATATCTTCCCTGGACATTGCTGGAACAATCAGAGATACAAGTTCTTGTGATTGTATGTCCTCAAAGTCAGGTGTGGGGCAATAAAAAAGGCCCCTGCAATTGTCCTAACAACTTGATTGAGGAAGCAGGTTATCAGGGATGCAAAACAAAACTAGGACTTAGTTCATCCATGTCATGAAATGGTAATCTCCAACCATTGGCTCTGATCATCATCAATAGTGTGAGATGGGTAAGTGTATCTGGGAATGGAAATTGCCAAAACCAGTTCTGTTCATAAGACATGATGCAGCCTGAACTGGTGATGGAATAGCCCTAGTACTAATCTGTGATGCCTACAGCAGTCTGGTACTGTTCAATGCTGACAAGATCACAAAAAAGTGCTTACTGACTGGGAGATGATTTTGCTCTGGCCATATGTGGGATTCATGAGTGCAAAAAATGCATGCCCTTTTCCTTGATCAGTGACTTCTCTGTCTCCAGTGACTGTGACATTATGAAGTTTGCACTGAGTTGCATTGATGGAAAGGCTAATAATGTCTGCATCTTTTGAAGGCTGCTTTCTGACTCTTTCACAACACCAAGACAGCCATTTGGCTGACACCACTGCCAATCTGTCCTTGATACTCTCAACACTGATATCTCATAAATGATCAGAATGACACACCATACAAGTCATACAGGTGGGGTATCTATCTTCAGACACCTTTTTTAAAGAAAACAAAACAATGGCATTGAATAAAATGCTATAAGATCAAGTGCTGGGAGATATTGTAAGTACTATTGACATGGTAACATAAATGGCACCCATTGGCTTATCAAATAATGAAATAGACAACTGAGGTGCAAAATATTCATATACAATGATGACAGGGAAAAATTCATAAGAAAAAAAAGAAGTATACGTCCCACTGATGAAAAACTCCAAAATGAACACCCAAACATGAGACAAGCATGATATGGAGGGCATTTGCAAGGCATCTATAGCAAGTGTGTTGAAATGGCACAAAAGGAAGCAGTACATAACAAATAATGGAATTTGGTACCAATCCATCCAAGGGATGATTAGTCTTGACTGAATTCCACCTCAGCAACCACGTGTTTTAGCACAAATAATGCTAAAACAAGCCAAAAGATGTTTTTAACATCTATTTTTGCAAGGAAGGGCCAGTCATGCAAGGTAGTGGAAGTTCTCCCTAATGTATTATAACTGGGTAATGCATTTTCAGAAGATATTCAGAATATTATAAAACATTATTCTGATGGTGTCAAACCTAAATCCTCTAAAGGATAAAAAACCATATATTCAAAATATCATTACTAATCAGCCTCGGGTCTTAGCTGCAGAGAGACTATAAAATTCAAATAAACAGAAGTCAAAGGTGGAAATGGTCTCAGAGTCTTAGAAGAGGATAACTCAGATTTTGACAAAAAAGATAAAACTCACACTTGACCAATGTCTTCTTGATATTAAGCCACATAACAATTTTGATTTCATTTGATGAATTCACTCAAAAAGCTTTAAAAAGTAGTTTAAACAGAAATAAAATTCACGATACAAAGGCAAACGTCAAACTGACTACAGCTGAGTGAACATCAAACTTTTCTAGGTCCTTGAAATACTAAACCAAATTTTGGTTTTGATCTATTCAGTTCTTCGTGCTATTGAGCGGAAATTAATTTGTGATACACTGATGGATACAGGTAATGCTATATGCACCCTCCTTTGCTATGCCACTTAAAAACATCTACAACCATGATCTGGAATACTGTATACTGATTTTGAACATACCACACATGTATCTCAATGTTGTAGCATTCAAAGCTTGGTGGTAGTACCACTGTGCCTCCTTGATATACATAGATATTCATGTGGAATTCAGTCCCAACTGGGTGTTGAAGGAACATCATCTGGTAAGGACCAACATGTAAAACACCTGTCTCATCTCCAATGATTTCAAACACCCGGAACTGGTAAGGACTGTTATAAAACAAAATAAACTACATATTACATTGCATATCAAAACATGTGTGCCAGGATTTACTTTTGATATTAATGCCTAATCAAAGATTAAGTATATTTATCTGAGAATGACTACCTTAAATATGATCCCAAATTAACCTAGCAAAGAAAAAATATAATAGCTGAATATTTTTACAAAAGTTGGCTTGCCCTGATCGTGGTGACTGAAAATTGAACTTACCCTTGATAAATTTGAGCTTGCCAAAAAATGTGACAACATAATATCACAGTGAAAGGTAAAATAAAATATGGACTGTATTCTTGTGTTATATTTATTGTACAAGATAAATAGCTTATATTACTTTCTTTTTACCCATTTACACTTTAAAAACATGCCAATAATTTTATTTATCAAAATGATGTATATCATATTTTCAGATCTTTTGCTATTATTCTGTAAATACATAATTTAAGGGTTATTTCAATGAGACCTGTAATCATAAGGCTTGGCAAATCTGCCTATGGGAATGTTATGACTTGAAAGTCAGCCAATACTGTATATTTACATATATTACAATTAAAACATAGCTAATATCAATGTATTCCCTATTTGTCAAAACTTGCTTCAAATAATAAGCACTCATATTATCATGAGTGCTTGGCATTAACAATGATAACAAAATGGAAGTCACAGACTTTGACAATATGTTGTGTGACATAAAGGGTCGATAGATAAGGAAACTGGGGGTATTTATGTAACAGAAGCATGCTGTACATATAAATGCTAAATAAAGGTGCTGACATATGTACTTTGGCAAGATCCCAGAATATAACTCTTCTGAGCATAAGGCAATACAAACTGAACATGAACCTCTCACTCAATATTTCTGGACTTGCCTTTGAGCAAGTACCTTGCAAATTTCAGCTTGCCTGAGCTGAATTTCAGCTTTGCTCGGGCATTAAAAATCTTTAAAAGGAATATAAAAAAGGTAAAAGTAAAATATATAAAATCCCTAAAATACAGGGTCAAAATGTATAAACTACATTAATTTACAAGGATTTTCTCTGCATCATCAAAAATATTTCCTCCACAGGAGTGGCATTTGATACACTCTACAAGAAAGTATTTGATTATCAGCAGACATTGGCATGGTCTCCGAGGAGGAGGAGGAAGAGGTGGATCATGATAGATGAAATAACAATGAATTTGTTAGTCCATATATGCAACCTTAAGATAATTCGGGCCTCCATCTGATGAAATACTACTGTACTGAATATGAATGCATAACACCATTTCCTTGAATAAGTGCAGACATCTAGTAGGCTCGAAAGGAACAAAAAGTTTAAAGAAATTCCATTTCAACTGCATAACCATTAAGTCCATTAAATAACATTTATACAGGTGTTGCTTTCCTACATATAAAGAGACAGACTAAAACTTTGTAACACTTTAACAGATTACTGGTAACACTTTAACAAATTACTGGTAACACTTTAATAGATTAACTGTCACATTTTAACAGATTACTTTTAACACTTTAATAGATTACTTTTAACACTTTAACAGAATACTTTTTTTTCGGCCAATGAATAAAAGAATTGTGAGTACACATTGCAAACCAAGGTTTTGAATATTAGCTACCTTATGAGATAAGGCATAAGCCCTAAGTGAGCACCTCCCATCACTTTAAGATGATGGAATTCCCCTGTCAAGTTACTGTGTATCCAGGTTGTACCTCCATGGGCCATTCTGGCAGACAGTGAGTATTCGGAGGTGGAAGGGATGGGTTGAATCTGTCCAAAGTTGTCAATTATCAAGGTGACATTTGATCCATGTGAAAGTGTATCCTAAAAGACAGCAAACCAATGTAAACAATATTAATATTTCGTATTACTCATTAAAAATACAAATTAAATATATTATATAAGCTAAGTGTTCAAGACAAAATCAAATTTGTTTGTAATCATGAATTTTTCATAATGATGTAACTTTAGTGTACAGCTGTAATTTAACAGTGTATACTTGTAATTTTATTGTGTATAATGTAAACAGCATCATCATCATCACTAATATCACTAAGCAAATATATTCATTTATTCCGGGTTTCTCATCTATTGACTTCTTTATTCAATCTTTATGTCAATATTTATTTATTCATTTATTTATTTTGTGTTCATGCAATGTCAATTATCCGTATATTTAACACCAGCTACTGCATTCTATTTTATCTATTGCTTACTTAATAATTCATTCATTCATTTATTGTTCATTCATTTACTGATAAATTTATCTAATTTATTTGCTGCCACAAACTGTATTTATTATTAAAAGATAGTCCTATTTTAGGAACAATTTTTATTACAAGACAGTAAAATATGGAAGTAAATCTTCAGTAAGTTAGGTTCTCCAAGAATACTTACATGACAATGATAACATTAGGAACAAAATTCACAACCTCTCAAATCCAGCCCTCTCAGAAAGGCACAAATTTTGTCTTTCCTACTCACCATGTTCCTTTGCTTACCACTGCTAGGTTGCTGTGCATCACTGAGGATGCTTCCACGGAGGTCTTGGAGGGCTTATGCTAATGAGATTGAGTAAATATTCTCAAAGAAACATAACTGACTACATTCCCTGATCACTTTCACATTAAAAGAATACGAAGAAGCAGGAGGAAATGCGTGATGATCCAGACTTTACAATGGGAATCCTTGAAAGGAAATATGGATAGAAGGATAAAGTGCTCCCATAACATAAACACATCACAGTCAATGGTCGTGTAATATGAAACATCAAAAATACAAAGGCAATGAGAAACAAATTACATTTTCTTACTCCAAAAAGATCTTGGCAAATACAGCAAAAGCACTAAATCCAAATCCATGAGGAGGTTGTGCTGATGTAACTGGGTCTGGTGGTTTTTTGGGCATTTGCTAATGGACTCACCAGATTCAATTCTTGTCTCTTTAACACTAGACCTCGGAGATAAAAAATTTTAAAAAGCGGACTGTGCATGCCAGCCAATAGTTTCTATAATGTCTCAGATCAAAACAATGAGTTCAAATGCAAAATTGCAGAGATCCCTTTAATCTCATCGGCTGAAATTTTCATGATAAGTGTCTCATCTTGTGAGAGCTCAAAGTACTCTGAATGCATGACCCACTTCAACCATTACACTAATGCCTGAGGGGTTACATCCTCATTTCCAGCCTTCATCAAAAGAAAGAGACATTGTCTGTCCCCATGACATTTCTCCAATAGTTTCAAGTATTGCTTTAGAGCACAGATCAGGTTTTGCATCACTGCTTCTCTCAATGTATCTATTGGTGAAGAAAACCAGATGACCACTTTCTGGTTGCCGGGGATGGTAACTACTTCTTAGCTACGAGACCTGTTGTGTCATTAGGACCAATGCTGACAGTTTTTTACATGTGAAGGGGGATCAGCTTCCATCACATACAAAGATAACTTTTTGCAATGCCAAGTACATTGTTTAGCTTGTTCCATAACAAAGTGTAACCCTGAAAGTTCTAAAATGGGTAGCTTTGTGAGTCCTTGGTAATGCAAACATGCTGTGACATGACAGACTGGACCCTTCAAGTTTACCCACATTGTACCCTGACAGGTTATCTGGCTGTGGACCTGAGAGACCTTATGTCTGAGACAATAACAAATTAATATATCACTGGGGTAATTAATATATCACTGGGGTAACTGTAGTTCACACTAAACATTAGTGTAAATATGTATTCAAAATCAAAGGATCTGTTTGGTTTTCTTTTCTTTAAATAAGGCCTACATTAATTTGCATGGATTTTTAGTATATAATGACAATGTTCAAATATTCTCTAAGGATGAAGAAGTTATGGCTACTTGGTATCAAATGACAATCACCTAGATATCAAATCATTTACCTGAAAATCCTACTAAGCTTTTACCATAGATGCATTTTTATACTGACTGACCTCATACCAGCTAAAGTGCTTAACTTAGGTAAATTAGTTCAAAACATTAAAATCTGACTGATTGTTGGTTGAGTTGGTAATAGTAGATTGCAAACCAAGATTGATGGAGATTTGTACTTACTTCTAGATAGATGGTCCCAGCCGCAGCATATCCTCCACTGCCAGATCCCCCTTTGGCATTCAGCTTTCCTTTCCACCACCACTGTCTTTCATAGTATATGGCTAACCTTCCTCCGCCTCCAGCTCCTGAACTGGTCCCACCAGCTCCTCCTTGCACCTAATAGATGGGAATGCAATGTTTGTAAAAGACATTTCATTGTTTTTATCAGCAGCAGACTAAAGATGAAAGGTTTACATATGGGTCAAGTTAGTAACAAAACAAATTTTAAAATGTTTTAAATGATGCTGACTGGACTTCACAAGTAAACAACCTCTCAGTCAGGAGACAGCTGGCGATAATATAGGTCTAAAATTTAAACTTTAGAAAGGAATGTGAATGCTGTTACAGTTTTTTAATCTTGAACAGTAAAAGTGCAGGAGAGTAACCATTTCTAATCTCTGCATATAAAATTATGAGTAACACTAGTTAAAACTGACCAATAAAATAAGTGCATATAGAAAATGGGATAATATGTAATGTAAAACTAATGGTAAATGCATGTACAAATATTACAATATTCTTGTCCCCATAGCTGTCATTAAACACAGATATGAGTGTTACAATAACAAGCAGGAAACAAAAAGATGAATATGCTTGTATGGTATTTTAGTATTACATTACCTGAACAGTTCCTGATCCCTCCAGATCACGGGTTTTGATCCAGATACTACCACCACTGCCCCCTCCAATGCTGACACTGCCTGGATTTCCATTAGACTCGATGGTTCCCTCCACAATCAAATACTGAGACACATCCAGCTTCAAGATACCACCACCTGTTGGACATTTGTAATAATAATGTGCACTGAAGTTTTAAATACACAGATCGGAATATATAATCTCTCATGTGCACTGAAGTTTTTAAATACACATATCAGAATATACAGTCTTGAACAAAGTAAAAGATCAGATGATTGCTACATTTGGTTACCTGAATATTACATTTTTTCAACTAGCAAAACATTGTTTTATTGGCAGAAAATATGTTCTTAGATAGTTAAATATGATTATAGTTTCAACAATTTTATATTAGATGTTTTTATAACTGCAGTTATTACAGTAATACTTAGGCAAAAGCAAACATTCCACTCATCTGCACCTATTTACAAGCAATAGCTAATGTAGAAGGACAAGTCACTTTTCAAGGTACTTCTCAAATTAGAAGATTGGCACTTTATGCAGACTCAGTATTATATACAGTGTAAGACGATTAAACCTGACAAGAACAAGTACCATATGTACTCACTTATAAGATTAGTCCAACAGATCCAAATCTGCCATTGCATAATGCACTCACAGATCTGCATTTGTGCTGTTTGTTAGAAGCAATCAATAGAACAAACAACATAGACCCTGACCTGCAGGTGCACTATGCAAAGGCAGATCAGGATCTTCGTAATTTGCTGTTTTACTTGATTTATGAGCAAGTATCTGCAGAAAAAGTTCCAAGCTACTTGTTCTGCTGCTGGATAAGTAGTGAACTAAAAAATGTTTGATCCCTGAACAACTATGTAAAACCTGAGACCCTCCTAAAGCATGTACCAAAATGAACCTGGATGCAAAAACTGATTATCCTCCCAAAGCATATGCCATAATTGTTCTTTGTTGTGAATTACCTGCATTGGATAAAACATACTGTATGCAAACGGTTTTAGTATACGCTTTGGGAAACATCTAACACTAAATAAATATGTACTAACTGAGTGTTATATACATCAATACTATGCAACCATATTTATTGTTTTGCACATTTTCCAATAAAAAAACAACTGGTATTTAAGATAGTAATGAAGCAATCTACAATACAAAATAATAGTTTTCCCTAAGAAATTTCATTTATTTGTAGGTTTTGAACATGATACTGAAGGAGGCTTTGATACATGAGAGGAGACACTCTGTAAAGGAAATACAAGGACAAATACAACAAGGACAAATACAACTTTCTGCATTAGTGTTACACAAAACAATTTTCCCCACATCAATTCACATCCCAAACTGATAAATACATTACTGGATTTAATAACCCCACTAATCACTTGAATACACAAACTATGTACCTTAATCCCCACACTCTGCACTTGATAATTATCATCTGGGTAAATTTCATGAGGTTAATACTCATCATAATAAGTAAACATCAATGATATCTTTGTCCCCATCAACTATTTAAATGCTAAACGAGTTAGCTCCCTTTGCCCATGTAAAGAGTTCTTGACTTTGGTTTGTCATTTTCTTTCCCAATCTGGTTATGCACATCAAAGCAAATAAACGATCCTCTGTCAATACAGATTTAACTTACAAAGTTCAAAGGTAAAGAGACAACAGGCAAGTGTGGTGGTACATTCCAAGAAAATCATATGGTTCTAAGTGGCTTTGATAAGCTTCTTCCATCACATAAAGCATGTAAGGATCATATGCATTTAGAAATGGATTGCTTTTTATTTGATTTGTAACAAAAAGAGGGATGTGTGCTTATAAAGGCATATTTGGGTATTATGACAAATAATGGTACAGCCAAATAGAACTTCTCTGCAGCTATTCAAAACTTTCAGGAAAAATGTACAAATATAGACTGAGATGCTTTTAACAAGACATAATCTGTGCCAAGAAAAATTGCCATTTATGAATGATAATTTACTGACTAGCTTCAAGTTCATGCAGAGTGGTGGTGTGTTGGTTGAAGTCTCTGACCTCCTTATCTTTAAAGTTAATAAATTGTATCATCAGCATTTTTAGTCCTTTTTTAAAAAAAATATATTTCCACATGGAGACCTTATTTTTACAGTCAAAGCAACACCTGATTTCAATGGGCAATGTTTATTTTATGCCTAATATTTTTCTTTATACATTTAATTATTAAAATGAAATCTCAGAAGGGATCAGTGAAACACAATTGGAGCATTCAAATTATATTTATTTTGTTATTGTTTTCTGAACTTTCAGCATACTATGAGTAGGATATAAATAGGGACCAAAAATGGTCCTTATCATACCTTCTTCTTTTGGGATCAAAATTGGAACTTATCATACCTTGTCCTTTGATTATACCTTGTTCTGCTCTTTGTTTCATTTGAATAGACTTTTACTGTGCTACATTTCAACTCATACTCACTATGATCTTCACAATGGGAATACAATTAAATGAACCAACATTACACCTTATCAGCCAAACATTTTTTCTGACCATGTATCCTATAGTCTAGGTGGATAATTCAAAACAATGCATTCAGATTTTAACTGTCACAACCTTAAGATTACAAATAAAGTATCTTACACAAGTCCTCAAATGAAATGGATGAAATGAGTTGGATAGTTTTATGTTCTGCAAGTCTCTGTGAGCAAAAATTCTTAAAATTATTTAACAAAGTTTCATACATTTAATAAGAAATTAAAACAAAATATTGAATTGATTACAAAATGAAAATGTTAATGTTTATTCAATAAAAATATTATTGGTTGTTCCAACATAACACACTTGGTACCCAAGGAAGGCACTTTGGATGTGGAATAGTCTCCCTTAGATGCAATTGAGGTTTTTGTATCATTTTCATATCAACTCTTTGAGTTATCAGAATAACCTTGCACACATACTTAGTAAATATAGCCTTCCCTACCATGTTTGTTCAAATGGAACTGCCCCAAAAGAATATTAAATCAGAATGACTTTCAGATGCCATTATCATTATGACTCTGCCTTTAATAATGTCACGACATAATCTGTAATGTAACAAGATGTTTTCATATGTGTGCAATATTGAAAATATATTATATGGGTTTATGAATCTCCATAACACAGTTAATAAGGTAAATATACATGCATTTCCTAATCTGAAGAACCATATCAGTATTCTGCCCATACATACAGTGTGACCCCGCTATAACATGGTAGTTGGGAGCCATAGAACCCAACCGTGTTATAGACCGAACCGTGTTATAAGTAACCAGGTCAGTTAGCTGAAGAAAATGATGCATGTACCCCAAAAAATGTGCAGGGGGATGGGGGGGGAAGGTAGGTAATAAATGCGGGCACAAAAATACATGCTTCATTGGCACAGTTATCATCTTAAATCGATGCATATTAAATAAGAAATACACCTGTTGTGAAAACAGAGAAGGCATATATAATATTTTACTTTATTCAGAGAACCACGCATTGGTACATATAGGTGTATACTGTTTATATATACATGTCTAATGTATAGCAATGAATAAAGTATCAACACCATGTACTCACCCGCAAATCACATCACATACATTGAATTCACAATACAGGTAATTCCCTAAAAAATATGCACATAGATTTAAAATATTCAATAATTTTGTCACAGGTCATACAGGTCTGAATTCAGTGGGAAAAAAACAGCACAATCACGTAATGAATGATGAAGCACATTTACTTTTTAGTACGCCCCTAGTCGTAAAAGTTTGCGTTTTAAGCGCCGTCGGTAGAGTTTGAAAACATAAACTTTTTTCCTGTAAAAAAGGAAACTTTCACGGCACAGTAAAAGTGTTCCAGTCACGTTGGAAGATGAAACAATCCATCAGATTCCATTGCTTTTATTTAAGTTCGGTACTGACTTCCTTTGAAGAAAGGTTCTTTGTTTTAATTGAAGATTGTAGTCGCTTTCTTTGATGAAGGGTGCATGCATTATTGAAGTCACTGCTAAAGGACAGCTTTGGAGAACCAAACAAATGCCTGTTTCTTATTGTGGCAGCAACATCAAAACATCGTATTGCATGATTGAGACTGATTTTTTTCCCATTTGCTTAGTATGTTTTCATAACAATCAGTGCTTCAAAGGTAATGTTTTCTTTGAAATTTCAGCTACTATTTTGTCTGGGTACATTTTTTTTTTAAAATGAATTGGCCATCGTATGGTCAATTGTAGTTACTGTTCCTCCCTGCCTATTGAATAGACAAGTGAGAGCTTGGGGTTTTGAGGGGTTTTTATGGTTTTTCTTTTTGTTTTTTACATTTGTGGTAGTGGAGTGATGCTGCCTTCCACGCATGTGTCAGAAATTTAAAGAAAGGGCCAATCAACAATTGAGAAGCAGGTGTTCTGGTCTGATGATGGGATTACTACAGAAAATGTGAATGTTCTGAAGGATTTAATTCTGAGTGAAAAGAAGAGGAATTTTTCTTACCATCCACATATAAATGTCAGTCTATGTAAATATATTAATTACTAGTGTGCTGCTGAAAATCCGACGAAAGATAGATTATGAGATGATGCCTTGTCCGGTTGATCTCCGCTACCAGAAATGTAAATGTAAAAAAAGCAGATATCTCAAAACATACAGTACTCATGCTAGATGTCAACATAAGCGAATTATGATATAACAATGCACTGTTAAGATGGTTTGTCAATATGGACAAAGAATTTGTTTATGTAACAATAGATAAATTTCAGTGCATTTTATATCAACTTTGCAGCTTCCTTTCATGGGGCCTTTGAATTTCTCCACTCCAAACCAATGGTTGTATATACAAGTTTAAACAGCCAACAATGTCACCAATTAAAAAAAATCGCCAGATGGTATATTTTGCTGCCAATAGGGAAAAAAATCGCAATTTGAGACATTGGTGAAGCCCTGCGCGATTCCTGAATAAACTTTTTTACATGTTATTTTTCGTACTTTTAGGAAGAAAACACTATTTTTTCGTGTATGAGAAAAATGCATATAAAATTTCAGGAGCCACGCCACAATCGTCTTGTATTATTCATATGCGATCTCTTCCCTAAAATGATAATAAACTTTCTTTTTTTTGTACTTTTAAGAAAGAAATTTGTTTCGTGTACAAGAAAAATACATGTATATGAAATTTCAGGAGCCACACCATAACCATGTTATATCCGAATTCGTGTTGTAACAGAGCATGCTATAGCGGGGTCACACTGTATGTGGGCCTGATCATACATGATTATATCTATATTGACCAATCATATGTATATGGTCAGATCCATTAATTTTGCTCACACTTCATGTTTAAAACTCCCTTAATCTCCAAAAATCATATATCAGGGAGTATGGTAAATGAAGACTTGCAACAGAAAAATAATAGCTTTCACAGTGTGTTGGGTTACTTTTTTAATGAGACAAAGTCGTTTTCCATCAGATTATAGTGGTCCCAATGTGGCTGAGAGTGCAGCTAACTCTCATTCTGCTTATAAGCACATGGCCATAAAAGTCTACACTGCAATAAAGATCATCGGTGAAAGATTCTGTATAGTGCATATGTTTTCCACAACTACACAAGCTTCAAACTGACATACCTACAGTGAGATTGAAATATGAATAGCAAATCTGGCATACCTATAGTGAGCTTGCAATATGAACAGCAAATCTGGCATACCTATAGTGAGTTTGCAATATGAAGAACAAATCTGCTATGATGAGAAGTCTGTCTGGGCTATGGCAGACATGTATGTAGTTTTGTCACTTATGATACCAATGGAGAAATTCCCAAACCAAAAGGCAAAGATAAGGGTGCTTGGTTCCCCTTTGCCTCTGATATAAATGACAACAGCAGAGTTATCAGAAAGAATCAGAATGCTGTTTCCAGATTGCATCTTCTGCCATGATCAAAAGTCATTCACTATAACTTACACACCTGAAGGTTGATGTGCATGATGCACTCCTAAAGGGACCAAACACAACTCATTTCGGAAAGGAAGGCATGTAATAAGTAAAACCAAATGGCACCGGTTAGCTTATCATATGACAAATCAGACAACAGAGATGTAAAATATTTATCTAAAATGAGGACAGAATGAAATTCAGTCTGAAAAGGCACAAAAAGGAAGGCATTCACAAGGCCTTTAAGCCACCTAGGCATGAGCAGAAGTAGCAACTGTTGAATTTTACTGTATTTGAGACCAACCACTCTATGCAAGGGAGTCAACTCTGGTATGTCTTGCATCTCAGAAAGTATGCATGTTTTATTATTTTTATTTCTAAAACAAGCTAAATAAAAAGAGGTTAACATCTTTTTCAATTTTGTGCAATGGATTTGTCAGGTAGTGGAAGGATTCTTAATGTATTATGTACTGCATTTGGTTCATACTCTTATTGGTTAACATCCATTAGGATCACCATTACGTAGATAGTTGTCAAAAAATCAATTCAGAATACCCACAGTTCAGGTTATACAGGTTTCACTGCATTATTCACCAAAGTTGGTGAATGATATGGACAAACCCAACATAATCTAATACATAATACATATTGACTGCCAAATCAAAATTTTTTAGCATGATGAACTGTTCTGATCTTTCCCTGTAGCAGCTGTAGCACATTTTACCTGTTCCAACTGTGGTACTGGCTCCACTGCCTCCACTGCCAAATTCATCAGGCGTGTACAGAGACCCATATACACCTCCTGGCTGACTCCCTGTTAAAATAATGTCAAAGAGAGTCGAGTTAGTGATAGATCATGATCCCTTTTCCTTGCCAAAAGATCGTCAAGCTCATTTGAACTGTCTCAAGTTACACATCACCGATGACTCAAGTGTTAGGATACCAACATGTACATTAATTTTTGTCCAGTGACCAAACACAAAATGTAACTTAATATCTTTCCAATATAGGTTGTCATCAAGCAATACATGTTGTTGATCAGGACAAAAATGATAATATGACATCACAAATGTGTTAACATAATGACATCACACATGTGTTAATACTATGCCATCACACATGTGTTAACATTATGACATCACACAGGTGTTAACATTATGACATCACACATGTATTAACATTATGACATCAGCCACCATTTAAAACTGACTTTAACTAGCTTGATACATATATGCTCATCATGAAACAAATTTATGAAAAAAAGTTCTGTAAAAAATAAAAAAAGCAAATTTAACTAAATATTTGTATTTATCCTTATAGTAATGTTTGAAGATCTATTAACCAATGTTAATTAAGTTCAATTATATAATAAGCAGGTTACTGTGTACACTGTGCCTGATATCTCAAGTGAATTCATTGCAACCTCATCAGCCATATGCCCAATAATGTCCACCCATGATAACAGATGGTAAACAGCCCATAAGCACATGCACATTTCGTACTAAATTAGCTTCTGTTATTAATAATACGGATGACAAAAAACATTAGATACACATCAAAGACATAGTATATTTATAGGTTCATTTCCAATAATTCAAACAATGATTGCCTGTAAATTAGTCTGACTTTAGACAAATGTGAACTCATGTGGTCAGAAATTAATATAGGTAAGCTGCAATCAGAACAGGGATTTAAATTTGAGAACGGTCTATTCTGACCCTGTATTCTTTCAATTTTTGAAGTGTAATAGGAACTTGTAATAATAAAACATTCTTTCTTTTTTTAATTTGGACTCTTCTCTTTCGTGCAAAATTTAAATAACATATTTTGGATATCCCCTGGTTGATTTTGCTGCCCTTGAATCCCGAAGTTTTGAAAATACTTGATCTGTTCAGGTGTTATTTGTTTCTGTATTTATTTACCTGAGGTTCCCCCAAGGCCTCCCTGTCCTCCATATCCTGCCCCTCCACTCAATGAACCCACTCCACTGCCATCCTTAAGGCCACCTCCACTTACACTAAGCAAACCAGCAGCATCAACCTTTACAATATCTGACATTATGTGAAGATTTGAGGCAAGCAAGGTCCCACCACCCTCAACTGTCAGCATACTCACGTAGCCTTCTCTCAAAACCTGTCAAGGAATTTCATGATGAATGTGTCTATTAAATATAGAACATTAACTTTAAAAAAACTCATATAATGGCTACCTTCTCTTAACAGTCACCTTCCTTGTATAGCCAATGCCTGCTCGTCTGAAATCATTTTTCAGGTTTAGTTTACTTCCTTCATTCATCCACTTCCCATTAATTGTTATGTCCCATAGGTGGCTGGTAAAGTTTAACTGCATCATATTTTACATTATATGAATATGTGTATGATAAAGTTAACACTCATGAATATAAAAAAAATAGTGTGAATCCACTAATTTCAAGCAGTACCAATTTTGGGGGAAGGGATTTCATGGTTGCTACAAACTATAAAATTAAAGATGAACAATGATTTTTCTAATGAAACAACAGGATCACTTCCACAATCAAAAACTAATGACAATGTGATTCTTCCCTAAACCATTAAAGTTGTGTGTTTTGTGTTTTTGGATTTTTAAGGTATCTTTAACAATTTTAGTCATATCGCTATAATGTCTGCTGTGTGGCAGTTAAAAGTAATGTCTAGTACTGGGACATCATGCTGCAGACATGCATTATCATGTCCCACCCAGTCACATTATCATGACACCAGCCAATCAGTAGTCTAACAGTAACCTCTTAATGTTGGGCGCCAAGCAAGGCAGCTGCTAGTACCATTTTTATAAGTCTTTGGTATGACTCAGCTGGGATTTGAACCTGCAACCTCCCACATCTCAGGCAGGCACTCTAACCACTTAGGCCACCAAAGCAGTAAACAAGGAAATGTATACCATGAAAATAAATGAATTCACATTAACTGGCATGGAAACTATTAAAAGTCTCAACATTATTACATTAGCAATGATGTTATTTAACTATAATAATTAAACTTTACTTATTATTTGTATTAAATAATTCATGTCATCAAAATGGCAAACTAACTGAATCCTGAATGACATAAAGCTGCTATAAATTCAGGACCTTTAAACCTAGAATACATTACATTTTGCTTTTGTTAACACTGGCGATAAAACTGAAAAACATTTTTAAATTACTCTGACAACGGAGAAAATCAAGCACTTGAAATATACTCTGCATCAGGTACAGCACCTATCTTATAATTAGTGCATTAGGAATGGAACAAGTGGAACACAAGCATGAGAAAATGAAGAAAAGCTTAATACAGACATAAGAAAGAAAATCAAGAGAAAATCATATAATAAAGTACCTGAATTGTTACGCTAGATAACTGAAGGGATAAACATATCAAAGTTTTATTCAACAGGGTATACAGACAAAAAGCAACCATGCTAACCATGCATATTATCCCTATATGCATATTATCCAAATTCTGAAGACATGAATATATTTACACATACTTTCATTTCCCACTGATCTGAAACATTTCCATAGTAACTCCTAAATTCCAGCAGTGCTCCATCCTGAATAGTGACATTGGAAAACTGCACATCTCGGAGTTCATGTAATTCCATAATCAGGGTCATGCCTGAAAACAACAGAGACAAGATAAATCCAGCTCTCCCTCACTATAACATGTTATTGGGGTTCTATAAATACAGATCCCCCTCACTATAGCATGTTATCGGGGTTCCATTTCCATAAATACAGCTTTCCCTCACTATGATGTGTAATTGGTGTTCCTTAAATATAGCTCTCCCTCACTATAATATGTAATTGTTGCTCTATAAATATAGCTCTACCTCACTATGATGTGTAATTGGTGTTCCATAAAAATAGCTCTCCCTCACTATAATGTGTAATTGGTGTTCCATATAAACAGACTGTATTATGTACTTAACCAACATATAATGAGAGATAAAAAAATAATAACTGTGTATGTGTATTTGAAACGGGAGAGGAAAGTTAAATAATGCCAAAAAAAAATAATAACAGCATTTTTGCCCACAAAAATACAGCTCTCACATAATGCATGTAGTAAGAATGCAGTCAAATTGATCAAATAATCTCATGTGTGAAAAATATTATTACCTACTGAAACTTTGTGGTGTTTCTTGAACATAAATATGTTGTGCATTGGGTATTTTTACATCTTAAGATGATCATTCAAACCTGGGGCAGCTTGTCTTCATAAATATCTCTGTCAGATGATGTTCTTTACTATAATAAAAGTCATACAGGTCATGTATGCATTCAGTATCAACTATTTCAGAAACAGGTGTCATTTTTTAGAACTGGATTACACATAACTTTAAATGGCAATTATTTACATTTTCATCTTCGTACATCCAAATTCCTTTGGAAGGTCATTATTTACATACCCTAAGAAACACATATGGGAAAATTGTATGTTAAAATACAAGGACATTTTTGGATGAGGTCAACCTAAAGGTGTGATCCAATACAAACTAAATTAATGGTCTCATGCTGTGATGTCACAATAAAAGCTACACATGTTGAAAAAAAAATTGGTGCTACTCTATATTGTGATGATTCAACCCAACATGCTCGTCTTGACCAAGCTTAGTACCTGGAAACCACTGTAAATGTCCACTGCGATCAAATATTTTTGTCTGGAAGTTTACTGATGACAGTTAAGGTGCAGAGTATTCAATAATCAGAACTGAATAGACTTTGGTTAAACTGTATTAGCATTAAATTTCAGAACAACAATTAATACTTAATTTGAGTAAATGTGCCTATATGACCACATTGACATAAACTACAATCTAGTACTAACTTAGGTTAGTGAAAGCCCTTTATGATTCATATTCAGTCAGAAACACCAATTTTCGATTGGTTTACTTGCTTTAAAAAGTGCATAAGCAATGGAAGAATCATGTTTATATCTGAATTAGTTATCATGAGCTCAAAAACTCCCCTGGACCTTATCATTTCAAAACTTCCATTCATATGGTGCTAAGGCAACAATTGTATCAATGAGATGCTGTATTGGGCTACCCCCACAACCTATGTTTGCTTTACTTCCAGTAGCACAATCAACAGAAGCTACCAATGTTACTATTTTAATAGCATTGGCAGGTAAACATTGCTGGTAACCTTTGCAAATGCTAGAATATTAGTAAATTTTTCTTTCTAATTAGACACTCTCTTAATCTGAAAAAAAAACTTTACTAAACTACAAACCCACTTAAAAGCAAAGTTTCATTCAAGAACAAACACTGATCAGGAGATAGATAGATGTACATCATACTAGTTGGCACTATCCCTGAAACTGACACTCCTGGTGATCAATTTTGGAGGGAAAAAATTGAGTTACCCTTATGACCTCAACTGAGTTGTGGCATATAATCTGCATCCATTCTGCTAGATGAATCAATGTGCATCATACTGTGTAATGATTCAGATGAAGTTTTTTAATGCCTTGTCAAAATTTTACAACTGATATGTTCTTCATTAGGTCATTCACCATGCAGGAACTGTATTGTATAATGTCCAAAGATAAAACAGATGTTAGCAATTTTTGTGTCAAGAAATTACAACAAAATTTTATTCAGTTGCATCAAGTTTGTTCCAATGCAGTGTTATTAAAAGACAAGAAGCAAAGCAAAACTGTGTCAGCTTTGGCAAATCATTTGTATGGGGTTTGTTTTTCAATCACTGTCAAATATTTGCTTTTAGGGCAAATGATGAATTCGTAATATAAATTGGACTTCACCTTAGTATCATTATAGATTCATCAGTATTTGTAATTTGTGGATTTTGTGAATTTGCCATTTAAATTTTGTAATTCTGTCAATTAACTTTCTTTCCACAGTTGAACACTATATATATATATATATATATAACTAATAATGTTGCATTTGCTTTTGTCCTTTTGCAACCCATGGGGGCATCCATTTCCATGATTCATTCCATGAATATCGCAGCTTCTAAGGTGTTCTGTCTTCTGCATCAGAATTAGACCCATTATCTATTTTGCACTTGGTACCAAACAAAATAGTAATTGCCATTGGAGAAACATTTGATAACAGACAGAAAACAATATCTGTACACGACACAGAAAAGCAACAGATCTGGTATTATTACATGAGAGTTCTTATTTCTCTCACAAACAATATCAGATTCAGATTCAGAAACAAAATAAATAATTTACCTCAGAGGAAAGTATACCAATGGTCTTAACATCTCAGCACTAAGTATGGTAGAATATAAAATGCAAGTATTCCAAACATCGTGAAAGTATTTACAGTACAATCAACTCAAGTGTGCTGCATAATGCATGTCAAAACACATGTATGTGTAATTAGCTTCTTGATCAAAACAATGATAAGAAACTAACAATTAATTAACAGGTGTTTTGATCTCCTTATCTAAGAAGATTTGGTTTAAGCAATTTCACTAATCCATTTACAATCACCAAGACTCATTCCGATAACTTGGATGCTAAATGGTTGATATTCACTTTGCAGAAACAGATCAAACAAAAACTAACAAGCAGGGCTTAGGAAAAAATTTCCCAAGCACTCGTCAATTGGACAAGTTAAGTGCTGGAGTTACTCATCCCTGTCCATGTTATATTCCCAGTACACTTTTTAAATACACTATTCATGCTTTTACTAAAGAACTACCAGTACCTGATGCAAACTTTATACTAAACTGGGTCAAAACCACAAAAATTGTATCTTCTAAAGGACAGCTCCTTAGATAAATATACAAAAAGAAACTAGGTTTGTAACATGAGAAATTGCAGTTGCCCAGTCATGATGAGTGGTTTTACTGAGCCCTGACTTGCATAGCAAGAATCTGGCTGATGGAATTTTCTTGCATCCAAAATAAAAATATGCATATTTTTTGTGGATTTCATCACCCCAAAAAGAAGTGTACATCTTGGATTGATTTCACTATCTGACTTGGTTTGATATCACTATTATTAGTCTTCATTAACAGTTCCTAGCTACAAGTAGGTCTTGGGCTACTAATGAATTTTAGTTATGAAACAAGAAATCTGAATAGTCAATCAATAAAACTTGACTTCTAAGCAGTATATCAGCTTCGTGTACTGGCAGTAAAATGTAGGTGCATATATACTGACACTCCAGATATAGAATTTATGATGGCTGATGGACTTGATTTCTGAGGTACAATTATGAAAATTAGTAGCTCTGAAATGACCACTGTTTTCTGGCTGGTGTTTGAACAATGCATGCTGGCCATATTGGAATGTTTTGATCATTTTTCTTCATAGAGAATTTGGTATGTTCAAGACATGCTTATCTAATATGCAGCTGTTTATTGGGATGCTTGAGAATCATATGGAGGATTAATTAATGACTGCACTGAAATACTGGTTTGATTTATTTAATACGGATGCACAACTCTATCTCCCAACCTGCCAATTTGGCACCTCTGCTGTGTGCCAAAGGCAATTTCAGATGTCCATTGGGTAGTAAGGAATACAACAAATGATGCTGGCTGAATAATAATAATAATAATAATAATAATAATAATAATAAAGACTTTATTTAGAGAAGGTAACTCAATTAGTTACAGAACTAATCTACCTTGAGGCCTTCTATCTGTTATGTACAATATATACAGTATATACAACATGATGTGAAGAATCTGGCTTGACACTAAATAATTAAGTAATTTTAAAAGTCAAAGTATCAAGCCTGGAACACATGCACAGGCATCTGTGAATACATAAACATATATAAAATATAAAATATCATCCTGCATTGAAAAATTCAACTGTGAAAATTATGCAAAATTACAGAAAAGCAGGCGGTATTTATTGTACTAGAACTGTTCAGTTTTCTAAAGATTTCATCCATTTGAGATAATGATTATGAAAAGAAGAAATGCTAGGAGCCTGCATTATGTCACTGGGAATGTTGTTCCATACCAGTGGACCACTATATTGAAAACATTTTTTAAACAATTCTTTCTTTGGCCTTGGTATAATGTAGTTTTTGCTTCTTATGGACCTTAAATTCAGAGTACCATCAGCATCTCTTAGGTGAAAGATATTGCTTAGATAGATAGGAATGGCTTTTCTAGATACTTTATACATCAATTTGGCCTTTCTAAGAAATATTCTTTCATGTATTGTTAAAATCTTTATATTATTCATTGCATCCTGGAAATTGTCTATACATTGATCTAGAATTAAATGGCAAGCCCTCTTTTGGAGTCTTAAAAGTGTTGTTATGTTGGAATTTGAGGTATTACCCCAAATTACATTACAATAGTCCAGATATGGCTGAATATCACTTTTATAAAAGATGACCCTATACTGAAGAGGAATGTATGTTTTGATTTTCCTCAGTAGCCAAAGATAAGAATTAACCTTTTTTGAAACGTGTTTAATGTGAATAGACCAAGTAAGATTGTTATCTAAGAATACACCAAGAATTTTATCCTGAGAGGTCATATTAAGGCTCACATTGTCAAATAGAACCTGGAGTTTGTCGCTATCTAGCCTTGCTCGTTTTTGTTGCATTGTAACTAGTAGGGCTTTCGTTTTTTCTGTATTTATGATTATACTGTTTCCTTTGCACCATACTTGAAGTCTGTTGAGAGCATCTTGTAAGTTATTTTCAAGTACCGTTTTGGTTTTACCCATCTCAGACAGTGTAGTATCATCTGCATAGAGGTCAGTGGAAGAAACTGAAGTTCCAATCTTAAGAGGTAAGTCGTTGATAAAAAGAATGAATAACAGAGGTCCAAGGATAGAGCCCTGTGGTACTCCACAATTAATATTTTTACTTCCAGACAGTTGACCATTTAAAGATACTTTTTGCACTCTGTCGGTTAAGTAAGAAGTAACGGTAAACCAGTTTAGGGAGTTTTCAATGCATTGATAGATTTTTAGTTTTTCAAGCAAAATTTCATGGTCTACAAGATCAAAAGCTTTACGAAAATCAACCATAATAGTGCCTACCATTTCTCCTTGATCTAATGCCTTCAGCCATTTACCAATCAAAGATACAAGTGCAGTTTCACAGGAGTGATTCTGTCTAAAGCCAGACTGATTATCAAGAATAAGATCATACGTGTTCAAATAGTTGAGAAAAGAATCATGTACATGTTTTTCTAGTAATTTGGAGAGACAAGGAAGTATAGAGATGGGTCTGTAGTTATTGACATCATCTTTTGTTCCTGCTTTATGCAATGGTGTAACCTTGGCAGTTTTCCATGTTTGTGGAAATTTATCAGACCTAATACTTTCATTGCAAATGAAAGCTATACTCTCTACAATTGCAGGTGCAGCTACCTTTAGTAGCCTTGGCCCAATCATATTAAGTCCCGTAGCTTTTCAATCATCCATTTTTTAATATATTTCAACACAAATTCTGGACTCATTTCAGGAATTTCAAACTTTATATTGTTTGGCAGTTTTTTAGCACAAAAATGTTTGAGTGCCAGATGATCAGATGAAGTTCTGGGTTCTTCAAGTTTTTCAGCAATTTGAACAAAAAAAGTTGTTCAAAATATTTGAGATGTCAGTTGGATTATCAGTATAAATGCCCTTATGATTGAGGGATAAAATTTCAGTTTTACCCTTACATTTGCCTGCACCAAACTCTGTAAACACTTTCCAGATAGCTTTCGGGTTATTTTGGTTTTCATCCAGCACTTTTTTGTAGTGCACTTGTTTGGCTTGACGGATCATTTTGTTAACTTTATTCCTCCAAACTCTATATTCAGTTTGATTTCTTACTGATTTTAGTTGGTCTCTTTGCTTTATTGCTTCTAAAATTTCTAGGGAGATCCAGCCTGGCTGGTGGTCTTTCTTTATCCTATGTGTTTTTAAAGGGGTATGTTTGTTCACTATACTGATGAACAGATCTGTCCAATTATCTAAAATATCATCAATATCTTCAAAGATTTGGACTGTATTCCATGGAATCTGTTTCACATCTTCCAGGAATTTAACAGTATCAAAGCTTTGAAAAGATCTATGAGTAATGGATTTATGGATATTATTTATTTTTGATTTGCCATTGATTTTACGTTTTAGAAAAATTGCAAAGTGGTCACATAAACCAATCTTTGGAACCATTACTTCCAAAACATTTTCTTTTGTATTGGTATAAATATGATCTATAAGCATTTTAGAGGTAGATATTACTCTGGTGGGTTCATTTACTAGTTGCTTCCTACCTAACGAAGCAATAAAATTCATCCAATTCACTTTTATTTTATCATTGAGAAGGTCTCTGTTTATATCACCTAGAATGTAAAATTCTTTCTCTTCATTTGAAATACAATCTTAGCTACTTAGAAACAAAGGCAATTGTAGCAACACATTTCCGCAATGCTACACTTGAATGAAATAGTTCTATAACACTTTTAAAAAAGCTCATAAACAGTGTAAAAGAGGCATTTCTGTTTCTCTCATGTTTCTAAAATGGAATCCATTGCCTGGCAGCATTATATCCAGGATCACATTATAATAACTGGTGTTACAATGAAGAAAGGAGAAATACATTACTGTCTTGTTTGTACAGAACCTAGAAATAATTTTTTTAAAATATTTATCTTATAGTATTCATTACAAAAAAAGACCGTGTTCTCTTGCAGCCAGTTAAACTCACAGATGGACAGATGGATGGATGGAGAAATGGATTGATGTATGGATGGTTGATTGCACTCTTGTATGTTTATATATGTCCCTCAGCAATTGCTACCTAACAGCATTTTTCTATTCCTCATACATTTAACTCCATGTATATAAGCTTAATTTAATTCTGTGTTGAATATATAACACTTTTTCAGAAAAACAGATCTATGATCCTAACTCCGATTGTTCACATGTTACAGCAAAGAAAACTTATTGACATTTTTATCATGTGTTGAACATGACCAAAACTATAAACTTTGTTCATGTTTTCTTCATTACTATTCCTTACCAGTAGCTACTAGCAGATGTGCTGTATTTCCAATTATATTCCCCCATGTCCTGACAGTGTTAGAAGCTAATGATGAACTGCCACATGCACCTGGATTAAGGCCTAGACGAACTTCATCGAGTCTTTGGCGGAATTCAACGATACCATCTGGCCAAATCCACGTAGCTTTCTCATAGATGTAGGGTATGTATGTCACATTTAATCTCTGATATTTGTTGACCTGTGGTAAAAAAGATATCACAGACAACTGGCATCACAACATTATAACATGAAAATGTGCCATGTCAACCTCTAGCATCAACAAAGTTTTTCAATAGGTGAGTGTGGATTATGATAAAGGGGACACTCAGTTTCCAACATCAACAGAATTTTCAGTTTTAATTCCTAACCATTACAATTATTTTAATAATATGCAATGCTTAACTAATCTGTTAACTTAAAACATTCCTAATTTACTGTCCTATATATATATATATATATGCATGTATAGGATTTTTCCCCTTTCTGATATTCTGCCATTTTCTTACAATGTCTGAATATACCTACCCATTTGTTTGTACCCCCCTACCAAGTTAGAAAATGAAAAGCACAATTGAGATAAAAGGTGCACAGAACTTAGTTCATCTATTGATTCATAATTTAAAACCTGATTATGCACAGATGGGCCCTAATACCCTTATTGTCTGCAAATTTCATTCCAAACAGAAGTTTTCAGAGTAAAATATGACCCTGTTCACCAGTCATTTCCAGTACCTGAACAAGTCGATTTTTAGTGAAGGGGTATATTGGTGTATGCACAACTACACATGTATGTATACAGAAGGAAAATACTATGTTGTCTGCTTCCGATATTTACAATGTCAAATCAAACAAAGAAAAAGAATGACATCTACAAATCTGCCTTACACATGGATTTAACATGAGGTGTAATTTCTAAGCTCATGTGTACAAAGGGATATAACTCTAAACTCTCAACATTATGGTAATTTACTGAATTATCTGGCAGTTACCAAACAGGATGAACTATGCCACTCTGTTGTCTGAGGAAAATAGACTCCTCCAAAGTGTACCCAGTATGGTGCTGTGTTAGTATGGAAAGTCCATTAAGCATGAAAGGTGCAGACGATGCCAGTGTTAGGGCCACTCTGGTTACAATCAGGTTAGAAATTATAAATCAAGGAATGAATTGACTAAGTTCTGTGCACTTTTTATCACATTAAAGATTTCTGTTATTGAAATTGGTAGAGGGATACAAATAAACAGGGAGGTAGATTCAGACTATACAGTGATAGAATTTCAAGGCCTATGGCTCACTAATTCCTTTCTGCAACTTTCAGAGCTGTACTTTCGTTTTATGACACAGCCAGTAATGTCATAAAATAATGAAAATGTGGTGGAAGAATGACCTGTTGGACTAAGTACAATCCAGTCCCAACAGTTGTTGGGGATTATAGGCTTTAATAGCATGTCTGCACATTACTGGCAATAAGGTGTTGATTAAATAGTAAGTTCTAAAAAAGTAAAGAAAAGATTTTCAACTGAACTTTAAGAATGTAAATCTCTCTTGACCAACATAAATATATAATACAAGGTACAAAGTAAAGATGCTTTACTGCAAGTTTCACAAGAATCTGGTAACACTGTTGGTGCATTCATATAACAGACTGCACTGCCCTATTTATTTTCATGCCATTCTTCCTCTGTCATAATCCCAAGTCCTTACAGATTGATTTAAATGTACCGGTAGCATAATCAGATATAAATTTTTAGTGAACTAAGAAACACTGGGAATGGAAAGGCAGTGAATATTAAAGGGATTATATAGCCAGCTCAGAGCATCCCACAAACTCCCGGGATAATAATTTCTTTACAACAAGCATCAGTTAATGAATTACCACAAAAATATTTTAGACCCTTTCCATATATATTGGATAAAGGATTTAACAGGGAAAAAAAATAATCTAGTTTTCAAAGCAAGATTTGAAAAGAAATATTTAAGTCTATAGCTTGTTGTCGTGTCTGCAATTTTTTTACAAATATGGCTTCTTAAAGTTTTCTTAGATCTTTTTTTAGAAACAAATTGTGTTTTAAAAGCAAAATAAATACTCAGATTTGTTCACTCTTCAAATGTCTTATCAACATCAGAAATGTTTCCCATGAAAATCACTTAATTTCTACAAACAATTTATCAATAACATTTAAAGGCAATTTTAAAACCCAACTGCAGCAAATTATATACAAAAAGAATTTAGGAAAAAATGCAGCGTTGATATTATCAAAGGTCTCATGAGTCAATGGCATGTGCTACTTTTTTTTTGGGGGGGGGATACAGTGCCAGATTACCAAATAGGCAGACTAGGCACCGGCCTAGGGGCTCCGCGACAACGGATCAAAATAATATTGAATTGATTTGATCTTGACGTATTAGGAGATAATTTGCGGGGGGGGGGGCAGAGATTTCAACTGCCTAGAGGCCTCCACTGGGTTTAATCCGGTACGGGGGAGGGGGATAATTTTTATATTATCTTCCACATATCGTCCATCAGTATCAACACCGCTTGGGGGTGTGGTGTGATTTATCGGACTATGCCCTTCCTATACAGACGTCAGACACAGGGTCTCAATTCAAGTTAAGATTAGATAGAGGGCTGGGTATGTTACAGGTCTGGACACACACACACACACACACACACACACACACACACACACACACAGCACTCTGTCCATTGATCAACACTTTTAATTTTATTTGTAACGAACTCATGTGATGCCTTGGCCTGCCTGGTGGAAAATACTTCTGTTGAATTTGCCGGTAAGTAGTTTCCGGTTGGGATAATAATATGCACAAAGATCATAGAGAAATCTATGACTCAGTAGGCAAATGACAGCGCGAACAAGTATCCGGTATGGTTAAGTCCCTGAACAAAAACGACTTTGAGTTGTAACAAAAAATAATATGTTTTCATAGCCTACTTAAATAAGACTGTTACTCTTTATTTATGTCATTTACCTATTGAAATCTGGTCCGACTATCAGCAGTTATTAGAGTTCCCTTTACTTCTTGCTATTTTCCGGATGCCTACTCAAGTAATTAAATTCTGCAATTTAGTGTTTAGCCTATTATTTGTCGCCAATTTGTCAATATGTGTACAATAAAACAATGTCGTTCAAACAAAACGAGCACAACGTGATCCTGGGTTTCAGTAAGACCCGAAAGGTACGTGGGGTGTGTGTGTGTGTGTGTGTGTGTGTGTGTGTGTGCTTTGGCTTTTTAACGTAGCTTTAAAAAAATTTCAGTCATATCGTTACGATGTCTGCAATGTGGCAGTTTATAGTGATGTCTAGTACTGGGGCTTCATGCCGTAGGCATGTAGCATGTCCCACCCAGTCACATTATCCTGACACCAGGCCGACCAGTCCTAACACTAACCTCTTAATGTTGAGCGCCAAGCAGGTACATTTTATATAAGTCTTTGTTAACTCGGCCTGGGTTCGCACCCTCGACCTGCTGCATCCGAGGCCGGACGCTCTAACCACTTAGGTCACCGGAGAGGTCCCCAGTTACTGGTAAGGAAAACGAATATGCTGCCTTGGTAGTTTTTCGAAAATATCAAAATTTACATCAACATATTGCCCTGAAATTGCCAGACTACTGTGAAAAGACGTTTGAAATTAAATAATGCAGGTCAGAACACAATTATTCGAATACCCCTCCCGTTTGTTTGTTTCCCGTACCGATTTTAAAAACGAAAACTATCAAAGTTATAAAAATGCACAAAACTTAGTCATTTCCTTCATTTATATATAATTTCTCACGTGACTGTCCCTAACACTGTCAGTAGTATAGTGGGGTACCGTAGCGACAATGGGAATTAGCATTACAGACCCCCCCCCCCCCTGGGCCAGTATAGCGACAAGAAATAAAATCTCACCCTGGGCCTGTATAGCGACAATGGAAAATTGAGTAGAGGGACTAGAACACCCTGGGCCTGTATAGCGACAATGGAAAATTGAGTAGAGGGGCTAGAACACCCTGGGCCTGTATAGCGACAATGGAAAATTGAGTAGAGGGACTAGAACACCCTGGGCCTGTATAGCGACAATGGAAATTTTGTAGAGCGGCGACTAGGAGACTGTGGGTTTGTAGAGCGATAAGCGACAGGTGGCATGACGTCACACTGGTAACAATGTAGCAAAAAGAGAAGTACTGTGACGTCAGGCTACCTGAGAGAGGGCTATAGACAAACACGAATCAAGAGCGTTCGTGTTTTTTAGTAGAGGAAGGGTTTTATATATATTCGTTTAGGGTGGAGATAAAATGAAAATTAAGATCTTTTCGAGGCATTGGAAGTGGCCCTGAAAAGGGCCTTTGGGTTTTCTTCTTTGTCTTCTTCTAAGTTCTTCTTTTCCTCCACCAACTTCTTATTTTCTGTCCTACACTTTTTTGACTTCCACTTTTTGTCTTCTTCTCATTCTTTTCCTCCTCCTGTTTTTCCTTCTCCTCCTCCTTTTCCTGTTTCTTCCTTTTTTCATTTTCTTCTTCCTTTTCAATCTTTTCATTCCATTCTCTCATCCTTCTTTTGTCTTCTATATCTTCTTTTTCATCCTTTTCAATCCTAATCATTTCATTTAAGATCTCCTTTCCTCTCTTTAAATTATTTATCTCCATAGTCAATCTATGGGGACTATATGCCCCAAACTGCATTCTCACTAACATTTCCTCTACCATAGCTAGTGTGTCCACCACCTCCTGCAATCTGAGCATTCGTTCCCAGTTACTTGCCATGGCTGACTATTCAGTGTTGAATGGCGCGAATGACGAACGCTCTGTTTTATGTCCGTGGAGCACGGACGTGAACGAAAACATCCATTACACTCACTTCACACACAATATACTATCCTCACCAACGAACGAGCAAGCATAAAACACACAAACATACCATCCACACAATCGGGATGAGAAAAAAACATATTATATACTATCCACACCAACGAACGAGCAAGCATAAAACACACACTATACTATCCTCACCAACGAACGAGCAAGCATAAAACACACAATATACTATTCTCACCAACGAACGAGCAAGCATAAAACACACAAACATACCATCCACACAATCGGGATGAGAAAAAACATATTATATACTATCCTCACCAACGAACGAGCAAGCATAAAACACACATTATACTATTCACACCAACGAACGAGCAAGCATAAAACACACATTATACTATCACACCAACGAAGGAAGAGAAGAAAAACACACACCCATATACTATCCACACCAACGAACGAGCAAGCATAAAACACATATGATATACTATCCACACCAACGAACGAGCAAGCATAAACACACACAATATACTATCCTCACCAACGAACGAGCAAGCATAAAACACACAAACATACCATCCACACAATCGGGATGAGAAAAAAAACATATTATATACTATCCACACCAACGAACGAGCAAGCATAAAACACACAATATACTATCCACACCAACGAACGAGCAAGCATAAAACACACATTATACTATCACACCAACAAAGGAAGAGAAGAAAAACACACAACCATATACTATCCACACCAACGAACGCGCATGCACACACACACACACACACACACACACACACACACACACACACACACACACACACACACACACACACACACACACACACACACACACCCACACACATCAGTAAAGAGTGAGTGTTTATAGTCACACTACACTACATTCACACGAATTGGCAAATTGAATAAGTTCTCTTTTCTAGAGATCTGGTTAGCCCTGAAAAGGGCTGTTTTTTTAGAACTGCAAATGCACCTGGTTAATGATGATATCTCCCAGGGCGGGCACCACACACGCATCGCCGGCTCCAGTCCTGCTCCCAATTGATGCGTGTGGTTGGGAGCGCAGAGGGAGGTTGATTGGCTTCACTATCCCACTCCTCAGTTTGAGGGATAGTGAACACTTGTTCCCTTCTTCTTCTTTTCAACACCCTGGGATGCTGACGCCGAGGCTCCCACTCTTGCCTCTGTCTTTCCAATTCCTCCTCCCAGTTTTCTGTCTGGAGGACAGCGGCTCTTGGTACTGGTGGTACTGGCGGCAGAGGATGTGGCTGTCTTTGTTGTGGTGCTGCTACTGCCTGTGGAGGCGTCCTCACCTCAGGCTTGACCTCACACACAAGTCTTAGCATGAGGTGAGGTAGGATCCCTCTCATCTCCTCTTCTTTCTTTTTCTTCTCCTCCTCTTCAAGCCTGGCTTCTTCGGCTATAGCCTCCATAGCCAGCTCATCTAGCAACCGTCTGGCATATTCCAGGTGCATCTGGAGTTCTAGTAGTTTTGTTATTCTGCTCATGTTGTTGCAGCTGCTACGTCAACGTGGGTAACCAGACTGACGATCGCACCGATTTATATACTTGTAGCACGGACGTGAAGGTAAACATTCCCTAGCCCCAAAACTAAACATCACATGTAACGCGCGGACTTAAAAGAAGCACTCACGTTGACTTTTTTACTTTTTACTTACAAACACAGACAGACACGATTGGACAAGACAGAGAAACGAAGTGCTTATAGGCACACTTCTATTTTTTTTTTGTAAACATACAAACACACGAATATTTTGTTTTACTGACAAAAGAAACGAAGTGCTTATAGACACACTTCTATTTTCTAATGACAAATTTTGGCAAATTGAATGAGTATGTCTTTTCGAGAGTATTGGGTAGCCCTGAAAAGGGCTGTTTTTTGTTCACGGAAGTAATGGCAATCTTTTTTTTACTGTCTAAGATTGCGTCCCCGTCTGGCAGTAGGCTTTCCTATTGGATACGGTCTGCTTCTGCGAAAAGAGAAAGAGAATTCTTTGGTGTCTACTCGACAGTCCACAAAACCTCTGTCTGGTTCTTGCTGCTGCTGCTGCTGCTGCTGCTGTTGTTCTTTTCTCTGCTTCTTCTGAAGTCTGTATTTCTCAGTCCATTCTTCTTGTTCTTTTTTAATTTCCTCTCTAAACATCTCTTCTATCAGACCTTGGACTGTGGAGAGCATCCTAATATTCTCTATTTCTTCAGGCTTTGGTATCAGGTTTAGCCTGACACGATGTAAATTGACGTAAGCTTCGTTCAGCTGGGCTAGTCTGGAAGGCATCTTCATAGGTTGACGAGTCAACAGTGAATGGTCAGACTGGAGACCCACCCGCTTTATATGGTTCAAACGCGGACGCGATAGAAAACATCCCTACTTGGTTTTAGTGTCGGAACGCTATGATAGCGAATGTCATGATGAGCGATAGAAAGAAGTCAAAGAGCATATATTCACAGTGATTTTTGAAAACAAACGACAGACACATTTTTTTTCAAAACACAACATTTTTTATTCAAGTAACAAGTAACAAGTAACAAGTCATAAGTCACAAGTAACAAGTAACATCAAACAAATTATTTTTGACAAGGTTGACAACGTTGTGAAATCATGTGAGATTTCCATTGATGGAAGTCATGAGGCCATTGATGTACACTACGTTTCCCAGCTAAAGACAAAAGATAACTATAATGGTCACAAAACCATCGATCTATTTTCTCATCGTTTCTAGAAGAGTGACGATCAAAATAAGTCACTAAATGTTCTAAAGGATATCCAAGACTGCGTTGATGAAGAAAATATACACAATATTGTCCACACACCATGGAATCTGTGCCTTGTAATTTCACATTATTGTATCGTGTCGTCTGGGCATTTCTTCTCATAAAGTCAATGATATCGTCTTCCAAAGGGGGTAATCCATACGAATCAAAATATTCCACACAATTCTCTTGAGGGAAGTAGACGGCAACCCAGTGAGTGCCTGGAAGATGACTTTCGTCCGTGTTGATGACATAAGCTTGATGGTCTTGAGGTTTGCGATGAGGTAGTTCATCTTTAGCGCACACGACAGGATTCCAAGAAGCAGTATACGAACTATTGTTCAAAAGGTAATAAAGTTCCCAGGTATCCATGTTCTGTTGTGTTGTTTTTGTTTTTTTTCACAGGTAATGATAAGTCATCAATTCAATTCTGACTTTTTGTTTGAAACGATCTGTCAAGTATCCGTTTCTTTGCCTTGTCTCCGCACTCTGGGCTAAGAGAGCTTCGATGCGATAGATCTCTAGAGTAGTCAGTGGAGGACAGGAATGATCACGCAAGCCTTTATACCACTCATGCAACACGGTTTCTTCTAAGATGAGACTCCAAGCGTCGTCCAGATACTCGTCCAATTTTTCTTCTTGACTCATCATCATACATTTATCGTGTTGAATTTGACTGGGATGATCGTTTTGACATCCGTAACAATATTTCTTGGACAATTCCGTAATTGTATTCGCTAGGTGTTTAGCAAAACAGGACACTAAATGTTGTTCTTGTTCTTGCCATCTGGACTTGACGACTACCTCGTCCTCTTTGACTTGGTCTTGGGGTTCTGTTTTCACGCTATCCTCCCATTCCATGTCCAAAGATTCTCCACTGTTTAAAGAGGGATAAGAGTCTTCCATTGTGTCTAATAGTCTAGAATGACTTCTCTCAAACTGTTGATTTCTATGTTATTACCGAATTCAGCATACAGGATGACGTTGACCGTCTCAGTGAGAGCTTCTGCAAACTGAAGTTCCACACGCAGTTGACTGGATTTTATAGGGTGGAAATGTCCCTCGTCGCTGCCTTGGTCTGGAGTGAAATCAAAGGCCCACAAAGTGTAACCTCCGACATAATCTTCGTACGAAATACCGTGACTGGCGTTGGTTCCTAGTTGCCCCGTAGCTTCGTACAGGGACAAGTACGACCTCAAGTAATTCTTCTGGGCAAAGTTAGGTTCGAAGGGTCTGGTACACAAGGTCTTGCCATCGCGACTGACTTCGATCTTGGACACTTTGTAGTGCTTAAACTGGAAAGGATTTTGATCGTGGGCTCCGTTGAGGGCTGCGTTGCTGACGATACCAACGATTAAACGTTTGGGTAACTGTCCTTGGAACAGATGTTCTTCGATCTTGGATCGGAGTCCAGCAGCAATGGTGAATGTTTTCACTTCGACACGTCGTAGCGGATATTTGGCGGTCGATCTGCTCAATGTTTGACTGATGTCGTTTCCCGCTTTAGGTAACACTTCTACACGTCGCACGTAAAGTCTGGCTTCTTGGATGATGGTTTTGTACTCGTTGGCTTGAGCCATCAAATGGAAAGCGACACTGCTGCGATTGAGTCTCAGGCGAATGTCCACTCCGTTCAGCAAATACTTCTCTTGCAACCACATGTCCAAATGCAAACGATCCATCAGTTCTAAACTACGACCTTGCAGGATTTTCCTTCGACGATCGTTAAAACCCACATTGTGAGGATCGTCACCGGCTGTCAGGGCTCTGTCGTTAAACGTGTTCTCACCTGCGGTGTCAGGTTTCCATACCACGCAAGCATCCAGATGAGTGTTCTTGGCCTCTTTTCCGTACGTCAAGAGATTTTCTAGGTACGCCCGGTAAGGGTAAGTATCCGTGCTACTGCTGATCAGTTTGTTATTCAAGTACAAATCCACTTCGCTGAACAAGGAATGCATGAAATTGTTGACGGGAGCTACTGCGGCATCGGCTCCCGGATTGGTGTTGTCGGCTTTGATCACTCTCAGCTTTAGATACAAGTAACTATTATTCAGATCGATGTAATCTTCGGGCTGTCCTTTGATTTCAAACTCGATGGGAGCGGAATCCACCAAAGAGGAGACGGGATGAAATTCCACCCATTGGGATTCTTGCATCGTCATCATGGTGGGGGGCATGGCAAACAGATCCAGTTCCGACTTGGAACAAGCACAAGACTCTCGGTGCATCATTTTCCTTTTTTAATAATCAAAAACGTCTAACTCTCGGACGGTTTTTCTTTTCTTAGTCTTTCTAGCTCTAGGGGCGTGAAGTCCTCTGAAGGGGTATTTTCGTCGTCTTTTCTGCCTTGTCCTTGCTGTGGCGTCAGGGAAGCAGGAATGCCTAACTCAGCATTGCCCAGGGCATTTATAGGAGTTTCTCGCCGACCCAAAAGGTCTTTGCCCGTTTGAAGCAAGACATTTTTGCCTGCTCTCAAGAAAGCTTCTTTGGGGTTTTGTTTGTAAATGATGACATTTTTGAGAAATTCTTTACCTTGCGTCAACGCGGCATCTTTTAAGGCGTGCAATCCCCGTGTCACCATCTGTTTCAAAATGGGAACCACTGTACGAAAGGCCGATTTGAGCATATCACCTAAACCATGTCCTCGCTGTCGAGCGACTCCTTGGTACACAGGATACATGACTGACAAAAGTTAGAGTAATCGTTTTCGAAAATGGAGTTTCACTGTGACTTTCCCTTTGGTGAATGGAATATTTTGTCCCAGATCTCCTTTTATAGTAATGTTGACAGTGTCGAAATACGGCTTACTGACGGACAAATAGTGAGGATTCACAAATTCGCGGTGAACGTGATAGGTGTTTCCACCTTCCTCGTCAGCCCTCGTGGCAGAATCCACTTTGAAAGGAATGACAAGCAGTAACGGTACGGAGGTGTGTCCCACTACGTTGTACTCCACCACATCGGAGTACACAAAAATCAAATTCAGTCCTTGGTTCATTTCTATAGGGAATCGAAAATATTTCGCAAAATCCACGTTACTGGTCACAGCTGGTATTTCGTTTGCAATCTTGACTAACTTAGGGTTTCCACCCAAAATGTCATACAATTCAGGACAAAATGTAATGGCCAATACTTTGTCCTCAGAAAATTTCATCAGTAGGCGGCGAGATATTTTGTGGTACTCGATTGTGACACTTTTTTTGGCTCTCTCCAAGGCTTTACTAAACATGAAATTGAACCTCTCAGCTATGGTGTTCACCAAATGTTGACCACTAAAATAATAACCTGCAGGAATTTTCAACAGATAAGTGGTTCGTTTAGTTATGGGATTTGGTGTTTTGATAAAGTCAGCTACACCACCAGTACTAGCGCGTTCATCCATGGCTTGTTGCACTTGTTCGTCCCAAACTTCTATCGTCAAAGTGTTTTGATTTTCGATGATGTTTTTGATTTGTGTAGGGTGAATCATTTCCACCAAAGCCACTTCCCAATGGGCTTCGTGATGCAATCGGATGGCCTGAGGTAATTTGGCCGAGAAACAGCACAAAGTATTATTGGGAAACACCTCCATGGAACTGTCGCTGGGTAACGTTAAGTAAAATTGGTTGTTCATAATTCCACAGTTCTAGTATCCGAGGAGTCACTGGAAGTTAGAGGAGTGCCTAAAAGAGGATGGTTAGGGTGACTGTTGGAACTGACGTTGGACACAAGACTCCCGTTGTTGTTGTTTCCGTTAGAGGAATATTTCAGAGACGGATTGGGAAGAAGGTAACCAATGCAAATGCTGAGTAAAATGGTCCACAATTGTTTATCTCCTTGTTGCAAACTCAAATTGGCAATGGCAGCACCGATGACACAATACACCACAAAGATTTCGCAGAAAAAGACGATTTGAGTTTTAGGCACACGTTCTCCACACCACACCCACAAGGGTTGTTTTTGTAGATCTTGCAGAGAAGAACTGGGGGAAGGAGTGGTCACTGCAGTAGCTGAGACTGTGTTGAAGGGCATGATGGTCACTTCTTTTTATAGTCGATGAGTTGCGAAGCGTCGATCCAAGAGTCAAAACTGGGAGGATATCCTTTCCAACGTACTTTGACTTCTTTGACACGTTTCTTTCCTACTTTACGAGTTCTTCGATCGAGAATGCTTTCGATCTCGTACACGTCGTCTTCTTTTTTGGTCACACGTTGTAACTCGGGTAAGTAAAACGTTCCTTTTAACACTTCCCCGTTCATGTCTTCTAATTTATAGACGGGAGGATAACGACCACGCACACGTTCAGTGACACGAAACAATTCAGTGGTCCAATTGGGTAAGTAACCTTTGTCGAAAGTGCGTTTGGTTTTGCCAATGCGCACCCAATCTCCCGATGCCAACACTCCACCTTTCTTGGGGACAGGCACTGTCGTGGACGGTCCAAACAGGCGCTCGAAGACGGTCACTTCGTTCTCGGGAGTCACTTCTTGGGGGGCACGTCCAATGCTCCGATGGTAAGATTGGTTGTACGATTGAACGAGGTGTGGCAAGACGTCAATGTACTTGAGAGTGTGTTGATGCGTAAAATATTTCCACATGCGTTCTTTCAAGGTACGTTGAAAACGTTCCACGATGCTGGCTTTGGTTTCGGGATTCTCGGTGGTGAAAAAATGAATGTCACGTTTCTTCAATTCTTTTTGGAAAGCTTGGTTTAGAAATTCGGTGCCTTTGTCCGTTTGCCATCGAAGAGGGTGACGACCACTTTGTTTCAACACCAGTTTGAGGGCTCGCACTAACTCACTGCTCGATTTGGAAGTCAATGGTACGACCCAAGCAAATTTGGAAAAGACGTCGATGACACAAAACAAATATTTGTAGCCACGATTGTAGGTGGCTAAATGAGAGACATCGGCTAAATCGGCTTGCCATTGGTGATCGATACCCTCCACTTGGGTGCGACTTCTGGAAAATTTTCGTCGAATGGGTTTGTGTAAGGTGTACGTGGCTTGTTCTTGTAACCAGTGTTGCACCTGAGGTAAACGGATACTTTTCAGTCGAGTTTTGGCAGCACGATACAATTTCTGAACTCCTCCGTAACCTGCAGGATGAGAAGGATCGTAGTAAATGCTGGTTAACACCTTCTCCATGTTTTAATAAGTGATCCAATTTTCACGAATGCTAGTCTGAATGGAAGGAGGGGGTGGTTTGGAAACGGTCTTACGTGTCCGATGTGCCACGGGCGTAGAAGTGGAAGGTAGTGGTGGTAATGGAATGACTTTGGTCTTCTTTTCTTTTTTCACTTCTGGTTTCCCTTCTTTCTTTTTCACCTCTGTCGAAGGTGGAGTAGACATCATCTTTTTAACCCAAGCTTTAAGTTCTTCTCGTTGCGGTGTAGGGGAAGGGGTCAACAAGGACGCTGCAATCTTACTAGGAATGGGAGCTGCTGACGGTGTTTGAAAAACTTCTCGTGCCTCTTCTTCCTCAGGCCTTCGTGGGGTTGTGTCTGTCTTGACCGCTGGTGGTGGTGGCGGTGATGGACTTTTCATCAAGGCCTTAAAATCTTTCAGAGTGGGTGGAGCTGTTTCGTCTAAAGCTTTCTGGTGAAAGAGTTGCAGTCGTTGCAACAACTGACCGTACCGTTGCGATTTTTCCGTTTCTGACAAATCGCTGCGATCCATCAACGATTGCAATTCGTGTTGTAACTGGGACATCTCGGTCAAATGAGGATTGGGAGGTAAATGTGGGGTTCGTTGTTCTTGCCAACGATGGTATTCCATCCATCGTTTGTAAGGGACTAAAGCTAGTTTTCGTCCTTCCATCAGATTTCAAGGATCACGTCTGAGATCTTTTGATTTCAGAGGTCCCTTTTATCTTCTTGGTCTTTTATTTTGGAATTATGGCAGGTATAATATGTCCCATGGCACTCAGTATAGGTTTCGCTACATTGGTAATAAGTCCTAACAGGGGCAAAAATCCTCCACGTTGCACCAACATCTTTTTCTTTTGACCAATGGGTATTTTCTTTTGGACCATTTGGCGAAGAACGTGTCGATGTTTGGCTAAGCAATTTTTCTGATGTTTAGTCAAAGGTATTGTGCCTTTCAAGACGTTCAGACAACATTCGCTCACCGTATCGATGACATCTTTGGAGGCAGTTTGAATGAGTTTTTTTCGCATGGGTGAAGGAACTTTGGACAGGACAGACAACATGTCCCAATGTTTGACCAAACGAGGAGGCAGTCCTTTCCTTTTCTTTCCTTTGGGGGTAGAAGAGGAATGTCTTTTGCGGGGTGACATCTTTGTTTGTTGATTCCGGGACACACACCAAAAATACACTAACGTCGATGACTTGTCACACAGCCTTTTATCCTTTTTGGGGGACTATCGCTTCGTCATAAAGGTGACGATGTGTTTTCCAAAATCGCCAAAGAATCCTCCTCTTTGGTGGCTCCTCTTTTTCTTTGGACGAGTGTGTCTTTTCTGGGGGTGACGTCGATGTTTGGCTAAGCGTTTTTTCGCATGACGAGACTGTCTTTTTCTTTTCCCTTTCTGGAGAGGAGAACGACGATGAGGGGACATCTTTTGGTCCACAACATACACTAAAGTCCATGGTTTCACATGCGTCTTTTTATCTTATTTTTTTTTTTTGAGCCTGTCCTTTACCCTTGTGACAAACTTATCGGCTATCTTATCGAATTCAAGGAAAGGGCCAAAGAAACCTCCCTTTTGGTGACTTCTCCTTTTCTTTGGACGAGTGTGTCTTTTCAGAGAGTGTCGCCGATGTTTGACTAAGCGCTTTTTAGGATGACGTGACTGTCTTTTTCGTTTTCCTTTTCCTTTTTGGACCGAAGAAGAAGAACGACGATGGTAACGGTGTACACTTCTTGGAGGGGACATCTTTGGACGTGCAGCAGCACAAAAACACTGATCCGTATGGTTTGCCTCGGGTCTTATTTTATACTGGAATGCGTCGCCACTGATTGTCTTTACGTCGTATCAACTTGATGACAGGCAACACACGTCGTGGAGGAGTTCGCAACGGACTAAATCGAGACAGTTCTTGCTTGGACAAATCCAGTAAACTCTGTAACACACCCGTTCTCTCTTGGACTTTGACTTTGGGGGCAGGTACTTTGTGAGCAGCGGCTACTGCCGCTAAAGAGGAAGAGGGTGTCACTGCTGGAGGAGAAGTTGTTGGAGACACTCTCTTGCGAGTAGAAGCTGTTTTCTGTGGGCTTTTCTTTTTCTTTTTCTGAGGCTGTGACCTGGTCTTGACACCCTTGCTCTTTTTCTTTTTCTTCTGGGTACGTTTGGGTGTGGCTTTTTTCTTGGGGACAACTTTGGGAGCATTAGGATCCCATTTTAAGAGGGAACGAATGATGACACCTCCTAAAGATCCACTTCCTCCAGGTTTCAAAATGATTTGCTTTTTGGTTTGAGTGTCGATGCGAGGATCGGCTAGTTGCGTCAAGGCAACTTTGTTTCTCTCAAAAAAACGTTTGGTTTGATGTGGAATCTGAATGATGCCTTGCAGTAATTGACGTGCTGTCACCGTAAACCATCGTAAGACTTCTTTGAGACTAGCTTCTAAGACACGAGCGCGTATTTGTGGATTTTTTTCGCGACTGATGCCGTACAAGGCACGAATCAATTTAATGGGAAGATGAGACTGAAGGGACGTCATGTTGACAATGTGTGAGACAGAGTCCAAGTGACCGAGGTTTTTATAGATTTTTTGGTGATTAAGTCGACGACGGAGACGTGTACACGATAGGTCCTCCGTCTTGGCACCAGGGGTGAAACAGATGGGTACGAAATCGCAAATAATCGGGAGTAGTGGGTTTTAAATCCACGAGTAAATAAGCGTGTGGGGTTTGAGTGGCATCGTCGTACGCATGAATCAGCCAAGGCGTTCCTAACTGTTTGGCTAAGACTTGTACTTGCGATTTATCTCTAGGGCTTTTAAACAACACCAAGTAATGAGCATTGAGACTGATGGTACGATGGGCTTTACTTTGTTGAAACAAATTTTGGGTAATGTAAATGACACTGGCATTACGATGATGCCCTTTGCGCGTAAACCAGAGTTTAATTTCTTCTTCGTCTTCTCCTAACATGTCGTCAAAAATAACCAAATGAGTTTGACTAGGGTCAGACACGATTCCGTCGTCTTCGACAGGAATGCCTTCCACAAAGACGATGGAATCGCCTTGACTTTCTCGCAGAAGGCTGTACGCCGATTGCCACTCTTTATAGCACCACACGATTCGTTGAGGAGGACGATCGATCAAATGATGTTTATGTTCGATCAAACGTTTGACAAATTCGGTTTTGCCTGAACCGCTGGTCCAGCAATGAGCATGTTAAAGGGATGGCGAAGATACAAGGCCTCCCAACTAGTCCGATCTACGTGTTCGTCAATGACTTTGACAGTGGAGGAAGAGGGAGCAGAGACAGTAGAGGTAGCCATATAGTAGTAGTGTAATAAAATGTCACTTGTGACACGAAGACAGACAAGACAAGAGTTTTTATACTTTTTCAGGACACGTTTATTGTCATCTTTAATGGTGAACAACACGAAAGACAAAAATACATAAAAGCCATATGGTTAAGTACAGGAATAAAAAACACAACAAAACGACCATAGTGGAATATAAACAAGTCTCTGTACAACATTTTTTGTGATCAAGAGGTGAAATCGTAGGAGTAGTGTGTAATGTTCTGAGAGTCTGTACATTCCTTGGTTCAGTCACACAAGGGTCCTCCCGAAATGGTCTTTCAGGAATGTCGATGACAGTCCTGTCTTGAAGAGAGTGGTTTTCCTCGGTGACAGACTGTTCTTCTGGTATTGACACTAACACAGGTTTAAAAGTGACTTTTTTCACGGAACGTTTTAATGTTTTAGGATTACAAATCTTTGGCATAGTGTGCCACTTCTTTAGTCCAAGCCTCAAACCCCAAACTTTTCCAGTCACGTACATCTGTCCAGTGAGGGTGTAAGTCACAAGCTACACACACGTCGTCGTACACATCTTCAGTGCCTAAAAGTTGACGAATCTTGTTTTCCCGTAGAGGTTGAGAAGTATCCAAATGAAAGCGCAAAGCTTTGAGCAGAATGAGTCTCTCGTGGACATTTAAAGGGATCACTTTCATGTTTTGTTTTGGAGTAATAGGTACTGTTCGTAAAGAGTCCACAAAGAATCAGCTGGTAAACGAAATCCCAGAAAGCAAGTCACTAATACACACACTACACGTCGACCCCAATTCAATGGAGACAGTTCTCGTAATAGGCGATGGTAATCCTCCACCGTTTGAATACTGTCATTGATTTCCTTCCACGGAATCTGTTGTATCACGAATGATAAAGGTCGTGGCATGGTAGAACGTTTTAGTTAGTGTACCTGGTAGTAAAAATAATCACTATCAACAACACAATCCTTCTCGCTCACGAGTAGTTGATCAATGTCTGACCACTGGAACACTTTCATCAGAATCAATCCTCTTATAGCATTTAGGTACCAGTGGTTCAAACATCGGTGACGTAACGGATGCAATGATTCTTTTCGTTTCACTTGTATTTTGACGAACTCACGGTAAATGCGTTCTCTCAATTCCACAGGCAAAGAACGAATGTTCTCTAGTAAAGTATCCATAACCATGTCAGTCAAACACTTCTCCTAGAGCGAAAGTAATGAACTTAGTGAGTAATTTCTGACCACTGCCATTCCAGGAAACGGTCACGAATGTCAATAAAATCTTCAAATGTAAATGGTGTAAAGCGAAATAGTAGAACGAACGCACCCTTGATCCAGAGAAATCGGACTTGTTTGTTGACTTTGGTCAATTTCCTCTTGTGAATTTCTCGACACAAATGTTCTACAGTCACTAATTGAGATTTGGCTCTGGCAAGTCCCTGCCAAATGTCCTTGTAGATCTTCTCTTGCAATTCGTTTGGTAATCTTTGAAGATTATTTTTTATATCGGGTTTAAATACTTGTCTAGAGATTGTCCAACGTTTGACTCCTAACTCCGTAGCTAGCTTTTTACACAACATGGTAGGGCCACTTCAATGACGAGGTCCCACTAAAGGTAGGTAGTGACACTCCGGAGACCATCGAGCATGTTCCAGGTAAGCGCAATCTTTCTTCTCCCACTGGTGAAGTGAGACACCGCAACTGAAGCACTTGACTTTATCTCCTTCGCCCAAGTAGAAAAATCTGGCTCTGGCTAATTCTTCGGGGGTAGGTCCTCCTAGATATTTTGGCCATTTTCCTTGGAAGGTTTGCAATCGACTTTCAAAATCACAGTATTCTGGCAAACGCACAGGGAACGAATATTCGTCTTTCACAGGTTCATTTCGATGAGGGTACGGTGAAATCCTTAGGAGTTTGCTCAGTTTTACATGACATCCGTAGGGTGGTAGTCGCATGGGTTCCTGTGGAGGTGGACATCCACCATGAAAACCAGTAAAGTGAAAAGGTGTGCGATAACGAGTGGCATCTCTTTCACATCCGTCAGGTTTGACACGTACAGCATCACTTTCCATGGTAGGTATGGTAGTAGGAGTAGTAGTTATAGCAAAGTTCCCATGATGATGTGGTACTGAATCACTAAGGTCATAGCGTACGGCATCCCTACCATCGCAAGGCACAGCATCGTACTCGAGTTTGCTCTTACTGGATACTTGCTGTGTGAAAGGATTCATCTTTCTCGATTGGCGTTTGTAGTCACAATGAACTATCGGTCTTGAACGTTGTCCCTTTTTATACTAGTCGTAATGAAGTCTCAAGTTTGTACATCGTTCTTTTTTTATGACCAGTTTTGGAAGTCTTCCTTTCTTTCTTCTTGGACATCGGTACTACCTTCTCTAAGGTACCGTCATACCTGAACCGTAGTGTGACGGGTGGAAATGCCATAGAAAGGTAAGGACAATGCGGAGACCATTGAGTATGTTCCAGAATAGCTGAATCTTTATAGATACATCGATCCATACGCAACTTCAGACCACAACTGAAACACTGTACTTCATATCCCAATCCAGTCTCAGGTCCCAAGTAGACAAACCCTGTTCTAGCTAAAACATTCGCAGTAGGTAATTCTTCCCTATCCGTGGGCCATTTTTGAAACGTTTCCAGTCGACTGGCACAACTGCAATAGTCAGGCAAGAAAACAGGAAAATGGTATGGTTTGAACTTGGAGTTCTCTGTGGGTTTCTCACTCGATTCTTGCTGTGTCGAAGTCATCCTTCTTGTTGGTGACTATCGTCTTGGAACCATTTTTTTATACCAGTGTGTCCGTACGGTAAAGTGAAGTGATTGGGAAGTCGTACTCGCTTCTGGTACACGATTTGATAAACTTTTTCCAAGGGTCGACTGAAGATTTGGTGTGTGGGTAAACGTACAATCTTATGCGGTTCGTGGGTGGTCACTTTAAAATTTCCATCCTGTCCAGACTGCAAGGCTTCTTTCAAGACGCCAAAGTTCACCACTCGGCTGGTGCGATAATTGAGAGTCAATCCTTTCACTTTGCACTCCGTGTTCACATCTCCTTGTGGGTTACGGTATTCGTAACCGTAATTTTTGGGACCGCCACTTGCAAAACTGAGAATCTTGTCGTCGGGATGCTCATCCGTCCAGGCTCCTAAACGGTCTCCTTCGATGACAGGGTGAGGTTGACCCAGGCGATCAATGTAGATGCAACTGTCCGTGTCAAAATACAGCACACGATCTCCTAACAGTTCTAAAGCTTCGTACAGTTTTAAGCGAGCATGGGCTGTCACGTAAGCCGCAATGATGACATTTCCAAATTCGTCGGCTTCTACAAAGTCCAGTTCTTCTTCGTAATTGACTAAGAGTAAGTCCTCACGAACGACGTCCACGTGTTTCATGTATTTGGTTTTGTCGTGAATCATCTGCAAGTAGCGGAAAGGTTCTGTCAAATACTCCGTCTTGGGTAAACACGGCCGTTGTGCCATTTTTCCCCACAAACAATTCAACATCACTTTGGCAAACGATCGCCTTCCTTCGTTTTTCTCGATGTGGTCTAAAGTGATGCCTTCCTGCTCCCAGTATTTCTCTTTGAACTTTGTTTGGTCTTCGGGAGTGTGACACCAGGAAGGGTAGCCGCTAGCTTCTTGTTTCAGTTTCAAAAAGGCATTCACGTAGTCTGCAAAAATGCCTTTTTGAGAATCGTCGCCCTTGTGGTATTTTTCTGTCTTGGGAAAGTGGTAAATTTCGTACACTTCTAACAGTTGGTATCCCAAGTCCAGAGCTTTAAACAATTCCACGCTGACCCACGTTCCCGTCAAGGCGCGTTCTTCCTGAGTGTGCTGACAAGGGTGGTCTTGGTTGCACGTTTCAGCACAAGTACGACACAAGGGAAACATCAGTTTTCCTTGGCAATGATGTGGTAAAACGGGATGGTACAAGTTCGTGGGAGGCAAGACTTTGCACTTGATCAATCCTTCGTATTGTCGAATATTGTCTACGTCGATGTGTTCGGTCAGCAGTTGCGGGTGCCCTGTGGGAAAGTGGCAATATTTGCACACGTACGGATACAGAGAACACACGTCCAAGTATTTGATTTCTTCTCCTTTCTCTTCGTCGGCTTGGTACAGCAAACAGGTGGCATTCGTCCGTCCTCCGTACAAACTGTCCCGTGGGTTCAGAGGGTCCACCAGCTTGTAACTTTCCACGATGCGCTTAAACTCGGGATCGGTTTTTAATCGCTGATCGTACTCGTGTTCCCACATTTCCACTACTTGGTATCCTTGCTCTTCTAACTTCAAGCGTCGCTGACAAGTGGCCTGGTACAAGTCTTCCATGGTCCGTTGTAAAAACTGGTTTTTAGTGTCACGTTGAGGGTAACAGATGGGACATCCGTGAAATAAGCACCCGTTAAACTCGTACACGATTTGAGGGTTTTCTAAGTCCCAGCCGTCTACTGAATACCTTCCGATGGTCTTTTCGCCTCCTCCGTTGCGAGCATGTTGGATCCATTTGTCTTCCTTCTCACACAAGTAATGTAACCAGCGTAGGGCTTTGACTGAGTATTGACGTTTGACAAAATTGGTCGTTTGAGGACTGATGACAGCTAGGGTGTTTTCGGGCATGAATCGTTGACGATACACTAAGGAACACGCTTTGGCAATGGTACAAGCTTCTTTCAAAGGATCGATCCCTCCGTGTTCCATGAACAGTTCTCGAAATTTTCCACAGCAGCGACGTAAAATGTCTACGTCGGAACGACAATATTTTAACATTTCTTCTTGAAAGTCAAAAGGGTCCGAAGCGTGAGTCTGGTACCATGCGTAGAAAGCTTCTCGTTGTTCGGTACGCATGTTGTCGGGGTCGTAGTAGTGAGCCTCAGGCAAATGGGGTAGAACGGCGTGTTGATTGGCTTCGGTATTGAAAAAGTGTGGAAAATAGCCTTTGGCCATTTCTGTCATGCCAAACGTTTTAGGCATGCGGCTCAAAGGCATAGCCAAGTAACTCATTGAATCTTTAAACTGTACTTGTCCCACTTGCATGGAAATGATTTTGGCTCCGTTCAAAGTTACTTTCGGACGTTCGGTACTTTGTTCCGTATAGTATCTCAACAGAAATTGTCCATCGTATCCCGAGAAATTGTGAGCCATCACCGTGGCATGGCGATGACAATCTCCGTAACGTTCGATATCTTCTTGGCTCCACGTTTCGTCGATAGGGTCTAAGATCCATTGGGCAAAATCGGCTAGTGTGTTCGGTCCTCGAAAGATTTTTTCACGTCCTCCAGGAATTTTGCTGCAGTGAGGGCAATGAGTCAAGATAGGCTCTTGGATGCACTTCTCGCACGCTCGGTGAGCCACGCAGAAATTAGGAATGTGAATGCCAGTCTCTTGCATGCATTCGAAATCGAAAAAGATGAAATTCCCTTTCTTCTTCTGGTCCTTATCTTCTTCTTCTTCATGTTTAGAATGGTATTTTTGAATGTAGCATTGGTGTTCCAAGTCCACGATTTGGCGACAAATGTGACATCGTTTCTTTCCTCGACAAATGTGTAACTTGACACTATTGGTACGTATGCTTTGTCCACAAGTAGGGCACAATCTCAAGAGCTGACAAGCACATTTCTGCTGTGAACCTTGCGTCTTTAGGTGTTGTTGGTAACAGGCAGGACTGACAAACGTGCGCTGACAAGCAGAGCAATGCACTCGTTCTTGTCCTTCGTCCAGACAGGGTGTAGAGGCTAAACATCCTGAGCATTTTGATCCGCAATGCTTATGTTGCTCTCGATTGTTATAGCCATAGTCACATTTCTCACAGTAATAACCGTATCCCAGGAATGCAGTGATACTGGTAATGGCATCAAAATGTTCGTCGTGATGATAGACGTGAATGTATTTTCCGTCTTTAAAATCTTTACCTCGAAACAACAGAGGTCCGCGCACTTCTTGAGGGTGAACTTTCAAGGTGTAACGTGGAGCCAAGACGTCTTGCAACTTTTGCATTTCAGGAATGCCACAGGGTGTGTCTTTAGCTAACCCCGCTTGCTGTAACAGGAGTTCTGCTTCTTTTCGTTGTTTGGCTCGGTCCGATTGTTGAATAGTTTTCCAGGCTCTTTTCCATTCTGCCGTGTCGTTCTTGTCGGCATACGTTTGTCCCACCACGATGGCACGGGCTAAACACATCTTGTCTTTTGGATTGTTAATTTGGACGAGGCTACGCTTGAGGTTACGCAAGTTGTCTACCAACATCAACTTTTTTTTACCTGTCCCTTGGGGAAGAGACACGTGGGTCATGTACAGTGTCGCTTTTCCGTCCGTGATGTGAAATTTGTCATTGGATTGTTGTACGTGTTGAATCTTGTCCATGATTTTGGAAGGTGTCAATTCTGTTGGACTGCTAAACTCGATCCAAACGGGAGACTTCAAATTGTCGTGATGAATAGAAAGTCTCAAGCGATCGTCTTCTTTGGCTTGACATTGCCGTTTTAGTGTGGTTAACAAAGAATCCCACACATCGGTGATGAACCCTTCTGCTTTTTCCAAGGGTACGTCAGACTTGAAATCTTTAAACTTCACTGCGTACGTGTAGGCTGTGGTTCTAAATTTTCTGGAAGAGCGTTTGTCCGTCTCCCGAATATGGTAGTACTTTTCAGGGTTTACTGATGGTAATGGACTTTGATTTGGTGTAGACTCTTTAGGCTTCGATTCTGGTTCACTCATCTCATCTTCAAAATCGCTGGCATGAATTTGTGCCAAGACTTCAGCTACTGTGCGAGGCGATAAATCACGTTTCTGCCTCTTACTTTCTTCTTCTTTCTTTTCGAAATGATGCGATCGTTTCATCTTGATTGCAAAAAGTCAAATGACTACATGTGAAACACCATGAACCCCTATATATCTATGTCAGACCAGGGCATATATAAAGGGCTAGTGACTCCCTCTCAGTATTCATTTCACTCTCAAGCCGACCAGCACAATGGAAGAACCCACACAGATCGAACTTCTGATCAGAGCATTGCGAGGTGTCATAAGAAAGTTTTCTTCAGACAAGCCGACGGACTACTCTCCCTCCTTTCGAGATAAAAGTCAAGATACTTGCTATATCTGTCAGAACAAAGGGCATTGGGCTACAGAATGTCCAGATCGTTATAAAAGCAAGACCAGTGTCAAAAGAAACAAAAGTCAAGATACCTGTTATCATTGTCAAGAGAAAGGACATTGGTCTTCAGAGTGTCCTAAGAAACAAAGGAGCAGGAGAAGGAGGAGGAAGAAGAAGAAACAGAGGTGACCTCGGCAAAAGAAAAACCCCGAAACATTCAGAAAGAGAAGACAGAAAAGAAAAGAAGACGAGAAAAATGTGAGGAAGAAGAAGACGAAGAAGAGGAAAAAAGTGTAAAAGTGAAGAAATTGAAAAAACAGAGAGAGTGAAAGAAAAAAGAAACAGAAGAAATCTATGAACTTTTTAAAAGTGTTGTGTTGTGTTATGTTGTGATATTGAATTGTAAAAAATTTGTAACAGAATAGACCAAACTGAAAAAACGTAAGTGTCTCTTGGTTTTCATTATTTAGAAATAATAAGGACCTACACTCATACACTCACAACACGTATATCATAGGGTTAAAGAAGGGATTTTGAGTTTTAATTGATTTTGGCAAAATGAATAGTCACACTTTTCGAGAGTATTGGGTAGCCCTGAAAAGGACTGTTGAGTGTTTGTTTTTCCTTAGAACAAACTCAGGAACGAGAATCAATTCGCTTTAACTGTCTTAAGCCTTTGCCACGGCCAAGGCCTACTTGTGGACTTGCTCCTGTCAATGATCTAGTAGATATCACTAGGGGTGGTATCTCTGGTGTAGTCACAGGGTTAGGTTGTTTGGCTCGGGAAGGTCTTTTTCTCTTGGGTCGTAATAAAGAAGTCTGGTACATTTGTTTCAGACTTCTTAACTCGGCCAAAATGTCCAAGAGTACCGTGACCGTTTGACTTTCGCTGTTCTCCTTCTCTCCTAGACTTTGTTTCTTCTCTACTGCTTCTTCTTCCTGTCGTTTCCTTCTTGCCTCTTCTTCTTCTCGCTGTTGCTGTTCAAGGAGAAATGCTTGCTCTGCTTCTTTCTACTGCTGTAAAAATTTCTCCAATTCTTCTTTCTGTCTTTGTTTAAAATCGTCGACACGTGGTAAAGAAGGAGAAAGGGGCGAAGGTACTGGTACCGGAACAAATTCTTGGGAAGAAGATAAAAGATCTACTAAATCCCAGTTGAAATCAACCTCTTCGGGAAGTAGCACTGTGTTCACTTTGGTAGCTGCTGCTATACCATTACTTCTCGTCTCCACAGCCGGTGCACCCCAATTCATTGTCTTCTTAGGTTCCGTCATGTTTCACAAAACAATACCGCATCGATTCACTGCGCACAGACGCTAGTGTGCCTATATAGGAAATGTGACGTCACAGGTAGCTCTCTTTGGATTGGAAGACAGACTCCGCGAAGTGACTGAATTTTGTAACGCGTGTTGGGATTGATGAACCATTTCAATCCGTTTCGATCCGGTCTTCCACTATAAATAAACGCGGTTCACTTCATTCCCTTCACCTGTTCTCATCACAGAGAAGATGTTGATCGACGTAGAATCCTCTACTTTGGTATCATCGATGCTGTTCCGTACGGACTTACCCATGTATGTGAAAACAAAATGGACTGTCATCCGGATCACCGGTGCCACTATTTGGAAAAGAAGATGTTATGTGGAAAGACAAGGCTTGTCTTAAGCGGACTCTCATCTACGGACCAGAAGTGAGACACAGTTTAAGACAAACTTTGAGAAATTTGAGGAAGAAAAGAAGACCTATGCGATGTCCTGTATGTTAACGGAATGGTGTTAACATAACATAACAAACAACGGCCCTTTTCAGGGCCACTTCCAATGCCTCGAAAAGATTTTAATTTTCATTTTGTCTCCAACCTAAACGAATATATAAAACCCTTACTCTACTAAAAACACGAACGCACTTGATTCGTGTTTGCCTATAGCCCTCCCTCAGGTAGCCTGACGTCACAGTACTTCTCTTTTTGCTACATTGTTACCAGTGTGACGTCATGCCACCTGTTCCATTCCTCTTATCGCTATACAGACACAGGGTGTACTAGACACTATACAAAATTTCCATTGACGCTATACAGTCCCAAGGTGTGCTAGTCACTCTACACAATTTCCATTGACGCTATACGGTCCCAGGGTGTGCTTTTTTTTCTTGACGCTATACGGTCCCAGGGGGGGTCTGTAATGCTAATTCCCATTGACGCTACGGTATCCCCTATTACTACTCATCTGCTTGCCAGATCCATGCAGGTAATTTAAATGTTGTTTATACTTCTTAAAGGTAAGATCAAGATCTCACAATTTTGTAGGGGAAAAACAATAATTGTGTTACATGTTAAACCAGGAAAATGTGAGGTATACATACAGTATTAACAACGTTTAAAGTATTAAATTCAAGTTATGAGATTTTTTTTTTGTAGTGATACATAGAAACTAAACATAACTGATGCTTGCCTATAAGTTCGATCCAACTTCAACACAACGATGACAATGATCTGCCCGGCACATTATGCAATTGTGGAGCTGAGTCTATCAAGTTTTCAATTGGATCCGACCAACCTGACTTGGTTATTTAATCTATAATCAAGATATGATTGATTGATTGATTGTATTTTTATGACGCACCAGCACTATTAGGCTATTTAGCGCCATACAAAAGGTTAGATGTATGATCATTTAAAAATGATAAAAGGTTTCATATCGCCAGCGATATCAAAACCAAATAGTCGAAAGTAAAATGATAAGATGGTAAGGGTAATATATAAAGCTTATTGATCAACGGGGAATGTAAATGGTGTATGTTAATGAAGACAGATGAAAAGTTATTGAAAATAAGGGAATGCATTACATAAAAATGCTCAGAGTGATGGTATAAAAGTTATAGCTTAGAATAAATGTTTACTTCTTTCAGGAATTCTATAATACAAGTGACGTTTATTGTATCAAAAAGTTTCTTCATGTCATGCACATTATAGTACCGATCGAGCGTAGGTTGGAGGTTAAACACTCTATCGTAAAGTGCTTAACAGTGAATGGTTCATTGCAAGAAATGCACTCTGGTGGGTCTTTGCCTTTTAGTATGTGGGAGTGGGTTATATAAGTATGACCAATTCTAATTCTTACAATGACTACCCCCTCCCTATGGGTGGTTCTGTAGGAGGGAGTCCATTCTCCTAGGGTTGGCTTGATGGCATGAAGTTTCTTAGTCACTGCATCATTCCATGATGCCTGCCACTTCTGCCGTAAAGACTCTTTGATACTAGGTTTAAAATTAGTATACAGTATTTTAAAATCAGATGGTTCAAGGGACAGGGCCATTTTAGCAGCACTATCTGTTTTTTCATTACCTTTAATACCAATATGGCTGAATAACCAATAGTATACTATGTTGTGGGAGGTACTCAGCTCAGTATATTTGATGAGAATATTGGTTAATAATGGGTTTTTCAGTTTTCTATTGTGTAGCGACTGAAATACTGATAATGAGTCCGAGAAGATAATGCTGCTTAAAATACATTTGCTTTCGATATATTGCAGAGCAAGGTCTATTGCTCTGATTTCAGATGAAAAAATCTATGTACCATTTGGTAAGCAAACTTGTGTGTTTTCCACTAACGAAGGCTGCAGTAGCCTTTTCCTCATCCTTTGATCCATCAGAATAAATTTTTGTGTAGTCTTCAAATCTGGTGAGAAGTTTATGATAAGAGTTATGGAAGACAGAAGGGTTTGTCTCAGATTTTTTCCATCATGTAGCGAAAAAAGTATTTTTGGTTGCTTAAGTAGCCAGGGAGGTGTTTCAGAGAAAGATGTTTTCTGAATTTTAGAAAGATCAATTTTTATACTGTCAAGGCTGGATGATATTCTAATGCCAAAGGAGGGTATGGCATTTGGTTTATTATCGTATAAGGTTTTGTATTTGGGTTGAAAAACAGATGAAAAATCAGGGTTCTGAGGTTTGATCTTAATTTGGGAGCATACTGTATGGAAAGCATTTCTCTACGATGTGATAAAGGTGGCTCGTTCGCTTCAGCGAGAAGGCTTTCACATGGGGATGTCTTAAATGCTCTCAGAGCGAGTCTTATTCCTTGATGATGAATTAGCTCAAGCATCTTCAAGCATGACTTAATAGTTGAACCACAAACAACACAACCATAGTCCAGTTTGGAGCAAATAAATGTTCTATATAAATTGAGGATGACTTGTTTTTATCAGCACCCCAATCAGTGTGCGCTACTACTTTAAGTAGATCTAGAGATTTCAAGCATTTAGCTTTCAATTTCTTTAGATGCGGAATAAAAGTCAGTTTTCTGTTGAAGATAATACCTAAAAACTTTGTTTCCTCAGCAACTGGAATAGGTGTTCCATCCAGCATGAGTTTAGGTTCATCATGATGTCTTCATAACTGACAGAAATGCATACATACTGTTTTTGATTTCGAGAATTTGAAACCATTAGTATTGGCCCAATTTTGAGTCTTGTTTATATTTTGCTGTATTTGTCTTTCAATTGTATGCATGTGCTTTGATTGATAACGTATTAGAAAATCATCAATGTATAAGGAGCAATCCACACCAGGAGCCAAACACTTGGTGATCCTATTGATTTTGACGTTGAAAAGCATCACAGATAAAATACTGCCCTGGGGCACACCCATCTCTTGCTTGTGCATATTAAAGAGGGTGGAGCCCACTCGTACCTTGAATTCTCTGTCAGAGAGAAAGTTCGATATGAAAGAGGGCAGATGGTCTTTTAGACCCAGATCATGCAGGTCATTCAATATCCTGTACTTACATGTCATGTCATAGCCTTATCTAAATCAAAGAAAACCATTACATGCACTAAATGTTCCTTCTTGATAAATGCATCACGAATAAATGTTTCCAGTCTAACCAGATGATTATTGGTGCTATGGCCATATCGAAAGCCACTTTGGAAAGGAGATATTGAATTGTTAGTTTCCAAGTACCATACAAGCCTTGAGTTGATTATTTGTTCCATTGTTTTGCACATACAGCTCGTCAGAGCAATGGGGTAATAGTTGATATGATCTGCACTATCTTTACCTGGTTTGGGAACTGGTATTACTGTCGCTTCTTTCCAGATTGTTGGTACATTACCAGTAATCCATAAATCATTGAAGATTTCCAGAAGAACTGTTAATGATGGTTCTGGTAGGTGTTTCAAAAACTGGTAATGTATAACATCAGGCCCAGCAGATGTATCATGGGCCTTATTCAAAGATTCCATAAGCTCCAACAGTGAAAACCTTTGATTATAACTTTCTGAGTTATTCGATGTGAATTTCAACCGTGTCTTTTCTTTTAGAGTTTTTAATCTTCAAAAGGCTTCTGAATAATTAGACGATGAGGAATTTTTAGAGAAACTCTCAGCAAGTATATTAACTATGTCATGTTTAGAATTGAAATTCTTATTGTTTAGTTTCAGATGTCGGAAAGAACTGTTTTCCCTTTCCATTTATTTTGAGGATCGTGTCCCAAACTTTCTTTAAAGAGGAACGAGAATTTAAAGTTGAAACATATTTTTTCCATGATGCTCTTTTACTTTCTTTAATCCTGCGGCACTTTGTCCCGAACAATACAGTACTTAGTTAACTTTTCGGGCATTGGACGATTGTTGAATTTTTTCAGGGCTTCTCGGCTTTGTCTAATGGCTTCTTTACATTCTTTGGTGAACCACGGTTTTGGGGTTCTTTTACAGTTCAGTGAGGACTTGGGAATGGATTTTTCTGCAATCTTGATTAAGACAGAAGTAAAATACTGAATAGGGTAACTGTTGTTTAAAACGGTATCCCAGTTAAGCCTAGCTGTACAGAGTGTTTCAAACTTGGCCCAGTTGGCCTTCTTTAATTACATTGTGGAATTGCTTCATCGATTGTAACATTGGTGTTCTTAAGAGAGATTGGAAAGTGGTCACTGCTGTGTAGGTCATCAGCAACCTTCCAATTATAATCCAAAAGTAGCAAAGGAGAACAAATTGTCAAATCGATACAAGTGTATGTACCCATTCCTGGGTGTAAATATGTCGGTGATTTGGTGTTATATAGACACAAGTCATGTCTAGAAATGAAATCTTCTACCTTTTTGCCCCTGTAGCTTATGTTGTTTGATCCCTATAAAATGTTATGAGCATTAAAATCCCCAAGTAAAACAAATGGTGCAGGCAGTTGTTGAACAAGGTTGTCTAATTCATTTGGTAGTAGGTTGGTGTTTGGTGGTATGTAAATAGAACAAAAGGTAATCACTCAATGTAGAGTGATGCTTACAGCAATGGCTTGCAAATTTGTGCTTAAAGGGATGACGCTATGAGAAGCTGTATTGTTCACAACAACAGAAACTCCTCCTGAGGCCCTGTTAACATTTTGAAAGTAGGTGTTAAACATGGAGTGGTTTTTAAGTGTGATGTTATCCGTATCTTTCAAGAATGTTTCCTGAAGGCATAGTATTGCAGGATCATGTTCTTTTAAAAGCAGACGAATATCATTGTAGTTGGCTTAAAGTCCTCGACAGTTCTATTGTATGACGGTGTTCTTCATTATATGTTTAAAGTGGAGATTGTGGAGTTAGATTATAAATTTCGTGGAGGCAATCTGTGTGGTTATTTGTCTGGAGGAAGTACGGGGGAGATTTTTTTGGTGGTAGGTCTGGAGCCACCTTGAGCACAAGGAGCAGTTTCTTCTGCATCCATGTTCTCAGTGTCTCCAAACCTATTATAGAGTTTAATGGGGTCATCTGACCCCTTTTGCTGCCTATCTCCTTGAGATTTCTTTTTACTCTTTGGTGATTTCGGTGATGGGGTGTTACTGAAAGTTGTTTGAGTAGATGCCATGTTTTTCTGTACTTGGTAATGGGGGGTGGGGTGTTAGAGCTTGATGGTGAATCCGGTGGATCTGTCTGAGTCTGAGCGTCCTTCGTTGTTTTGGGATTGTTTTTCACTACAGTGGAGAAGGATGGGCCAAGAAGGGATGTTTTAGCCTGTACAAACTTTCTGGCCTCTGGATAGGGAATGTTAGAAGTGTACTCTACCCTCTGTATTTCCTTCTCCTGATTCCAGGTATCACAATCCTTGGAATTGGTGTGGTACTCTTTTCCACAGTTGACGCAATGCGGAGTTGCTCTACAATCAGATTCCTGATGAGAATAGTCTCCGCATCAGCCACATATTTGGATTTTTGAGCATTGGTCTTCATAATGGCCATATTTCTGACACTTATAGCATCGGTACGTACACCTCAACCTTCACTTTCAAAAAGCCAACTTTGGCCACTCTGGGTACTGTTTGTTTGTTGAAGGTAAGTACAATGGTGTTGGTGTCCTACAGAATGTTGTTACGTTTGATATATATTCTACAGACCTCAGTGACACATTCGTTTTTCATCCCTTAAATAATATCTGTGTTGTTGACTCCAGCCAAGTCACGACCACGAATCACGCCTTTGGACATATTGAGTGTTGCATGAGCGAATGAGGCTACTGGAATATCAAAGATAGCTTTCATTTTCTGGATATTTTCTGTTTGTCCTCATCGCTCACACTCAATAAGAAGGCAGCCCGATTTCAACTTTTTTTTAATACACTTTTTGGTGTGCCGATCGATCCCTTAATTGTCTTTTCAATTAAAAACGAGGAGAGTGTGGCAAGCGATCTTGAAGCATTTTTTGATTGTATGACCATGAAGTGTGGAAATGACTCCACACTACATAGTTCATCATCCGAGTCAGATACAGTTTTCGTTTGTTTCTTTTGATTTTTTTGTTTAATTATCCATGGTGGTTTGTTTAAAATTCAGCACCCGTGGTTCCCGCCCACTATGGAGCCCAACAAGGGGGCACTTTTCAAGTGCCAGGGATACACAGATGTTATACTGAGTTGGTAAAATTACCTCCCAATTGACCCGTTAAGCCATCGCCTTCTAGGAAGTCTTCTAAGACTTGCGAAAGGGAAAGCTAAAGGAATAGAATGTAGGGGCAATGGTGGTATCAAAAGAGATACAAGGAGAAAGATAAAGAAAGTGTGTGAGTAAATAAAGACTTCCTAGGGCTCGGCATGCCAGCCGATTTGCCAAGACCGGGCCCATCCCCACCACCTGTCTAGAAGAAGTATAGGCCAAAGCAGTGTATTGCATCGGAAGGCCTCTGCTCAACTACCAGGATCCTTTCCTCCCCCGACTCAGGATGCAACCCACGGCAAACAGGTTGCCTCTACTTAGTCGCCTCTTATGACACTAGTGAGGACACATCGGGCCAATTCTACAACCCCGGACCTACAGGGGGTTATAATCCAGATATAAATTATAATGTAATTAATTGTTAACAAATGGTTTTGATGAGTGCTGGCATTTTGCATGCTTTTTGTTGACGAGTCACCCTGATACCAAATATTCACATATACCTTTATTACTAAATTTGAGATTACACATTCTTATGTAAGGTTAAACTACAAGGTCACTTTGGTGGAGTTTTAACATAGAGTGAGTAAAGGTACTGAGAGAATTTAAGATATTGAGAGGACCATGCTCAAATACTTAAGAGAGTAGATGCACTTAAAGGTATTCCAATCTTGCCAGAGTATTCCATCACAGAAGCCACCAGAAAATAAGATACCAAACTTTGTATAGATGAGTATATGCCCTCAAAATAAGGACATTGTCAGGTTATACTTAGATCAATGAAAATTTTGTAAAAATTACTAGACTTTATCTTTCAAAATTACATATACTTATGCTGTCATGTTTATTAATGTTTTTATGAATGGAACAAACAATCCACACATGACAGCCCTCTTTGTTTTCACTTTGAGGATTTTAGCCCCTCTCTGTCTTAAGACAGTGTCTGGTCTCTTTTATCAAATATAGGTTGTATTATTAATAATAGTAACAAATGTTATGGTCTTACTACAATAAGGACAAAGTATCGGCCTTTTTGTAAATTTTTTGTGGGAAAAAAGTTCACTCAGAAAAAACGATGATGATTAGACACAATAGTAGTTATCTCCCTTGGATATTGTTCTTCTGATGGCAACACTTGCAACAATAGTAAAAATACATTCAAAAGGAAACCACAACAATAATTACTCCAATGCATTTCAAAAGTAATATAAATTCCCAAATGACATATAAAGCAAAGAAAATTAAGAAAAATATTGATACATATAAAGGACAATGAATACCAATATCTTGGGAGTTACTGTGTGCTCTTTCATGTGATCTTATGTAAATTCATATCAATTCAACTCTCCAAGCCATCAGTGTTCTCAATGCTTGTATTTTTGTTTCCCACCCATTTACCTTTTTGGAAAACAGCACACCCCTTCATGTTTTGGATTTCTTACATACATGGTGACATAAATAAATGAGCATGGGAGAGGAAACATGACTAGACTATACTTTTCAAAATAACGTATGCTTATGCTTCCATATTTATTAATGTTTATGTAAATGGAATAAACAATCCACATATGGTCACACTCTTTTTGGTGGAGTTGGAGGATTTTGGTCACTCTTTGCCTTAAGACATAGTGTCCAATTTCTTTTACCAAATATAATTTGTATTACTAATAATAGTAACAAACATTATGGTCTTACTACAGTAAGTAAAATGGATTGATGCATTGGCCTTTGTGGTAGTTTTAATATGAGAACAGTCCACTCAGATTTAAGTAAATGATTAGACGTGATAGAAGTTATCTCCCTTGGATATTGTTCCACTGATGGCAGTACTTGCTGTAATAGTAGAAAATACTTTTAAAATGAAATATAAAGTAAAGACAATTAAGACAAATACTTAAAAATTATTTACTGCAATATTTCTCTGATAGTAAAAATGACAATGAATAACAATATCTCAGGTGTTGTAATCTTCCATGTGACCTTGTGTAAATCCATATCACTTTAACCCTCCATGCCATCAGTGTTCTCAATACTTTGAGTTTTGTTCCCCACCTTTTCAGCTTTCTGGAAAACAGCACACCCCTTCATGTTTGGATTTTTTTACATACATGGCAACATTATGAAATAAATGAACATGGGAGACGAAACTTGATCAAGGGCAACTGCATTCACAGGAATAGTTTGAATCCTTTGCACTTCAAATTCAGGAATAGAATTTAGTGTACATACATTTGAATAAGATCAGTTTTTCCCTGCAGCATTTCATCATATAAAATATAAAGTCATTTACCCTGGAAATTAGTTAATTTGTATATGGTTTCCAGCCCAGCCCAGTAGTCTCCAGAAGAGACCCCAAAGCCCACTTGGTACTCTGCCCATGATCTAGTGAAGCTGATATCTCCAAATTTCTGCTGAAGGATGAGGACAGTGAAAGCATTCAGACCATGCTCACAGTGTACCTGAAATACATAGATGATATTTTCTTTTTCCCTGAATTAATATTGAATGTATTTTAATATATTTCATCTTGGAAGAGGGTGGGGGTGGGTACAATAAAAAGGATTATCTGGAGAGGGAGATTTCTATTTTGTTACATTCTAGTTCTTTTCCTTAACTGAAGTTAAGAAAATTAAACTTGTCCCACCAAACCCTTGTACTTGTCCTTCTATCCCAACTACCCTAACACTTTTCCTGCCATACTCCCCACATCCTTGTTAGTTCACCTCATGTAAAAGTGTAACAAGAGGCCTATTATAAAAATATTATTGATTTAAGAGACTGGTAGGTGTGAAATACCTAATCCATAAATTGCAGTTCTGGACAAAGAACAAAATATTTACTGTATCCACATACAAGAACAAGGCTGAGCAAGAAGACAACAGTTTGACACAGTATCCTAACAGACATAATTTAAAAAAAATACTATATAAAAAATTATTGTTTGCTTTTTGTATCCAAAGTCAGCTGCTCCCCCTTTTGACTCCTGATACTGACTACATTTACTTTATGTTTTAATGAAAAAGAAATTAGCAAAGTTGGGTATTATGAAGTCCTTTCATTGAAAACACAAGTGTCATCTACATACTCACAACTAAATAAATATGCTTATTGTCCATAACAGACAAATAGATATGTAACAGTGCATTGTATTATGGAAAAATGTGCAGTATGGACATTTACTTCGTATAAAGTTCAGTCACATATACAAAACAGAAAAAAGTTACCTTCAGCATTTTTTTTCTCGCGTGTCCATAGAATGCATTGGCCTAACTCATTATGTCCAGAATTGCAAACCTCATCACGGTCTTAAATAAAGAAACATTTATACAATCAGTGAATTAATAAGAAACTATGGAATCAGACAAGAAACAATTCCAGCTAGCCTGACATTTGCACAGTGAACCCAAAGTAACCAAAAATATTAAGTTCATTAGTGATAATAAAAAAGCCTACATTTCTCCCTCAAAACACACACCCCTCAAACACTTCAAAGGCAGGTTCCTTGAGCCACATTTCTTTGGAAAAATACTGCAGATACTATGAAAGCTAGGGCACAAACATAACACTACCGGCAACATAAAGTTTTGCTCAGCTTATGAATAATAACAATAATAAAAGTATGAATAATTTAATAATGTCTTCATTTAGTTGGAGTGACTCAGCCTCCATACACTGATCTTTAAATATATAAAGTAAATATTAATGCTTATCTACCCATTTAAGAGCAGAAAAATAGAAACAATAAAACTATTTTGAAGCTACTTTAAATAAATACTTCACATCATTTGAGGTTCTATTAGACTATCCAGACTGATGATAACAAATTGGGTGTGAAGGACAGCCATTATATGTAAGGTCCATAAGTGTCAAAGGTTTTGGATCAAGACAAACTCTGCATGTTTGCCTTTGATCCTATGGCCATTCATGCCAGAAACGTTTAAGACCCATGAAGTTACCACTGATTGTTGATTGACAGTTAATTACATTGGCTTGAACTTCAGAACACCTGTGACTCATTAGCAGGTATGTCTTTAGCCATGCTTAATTATCATGGGATTTCAGTATGAGCAATTATATATTGTCAATCATACCTCATTTAGTTACAATCAGTTGTAAGAACAAACATCTCTCTCTCTCTCTCTCTCTCTCTCTCTCTCTCTCAATTACATTTACTTGAATAAAAGAAGATAATGTAATTATTTCTAATGCTATATACTCAGCTGTATTTGTTTCCGATATCTGATACACTGTTCTGTGTTGGCATATGGATCCAAAATTAGTTTAGTTTATTGATAAATGTACACTGTAATGAGTAAACATTTCAGATAATACAGTAGTAGTCCATATGCTCAGCATTAATATATTGCCATTTGGACTAAGGCAATTTTATAAATAGTTGTGCTACATCTTTTAGCAACTAACATTTTTGGTAGCTTTATTTACATTGTTTTGTCCAATTTAGAATTTTTATGATATTGTTGCAGAATTTATAGAGCATTAATTGAAGTTCAGACATTAAGAATTGTAACTTTAACATGATGCAACACTCAGAATGGAATTAATGCTGGGTGCATATCTAAAATTTGTGCACTAAGCCCACTTTTCTTGACATGAATTTTAAGTTGAATTGAAGCTTTCCTTTAAAGATCTTCAATGACTTTAATCCATGTGCTAAAATACTCAGTCCAACTAGTGTCACCAGTACCAGCAGTGGAACCTTGGTATTCATGTTTACACTGGACCTCAAGTTCCAAGATCACCTTGTTAACGGAAAATGAATTATTTTATATTTTAGTACTGGAAGCTATTTGCAAAACTAGCATATGCACATAAGTTATTTGTCCCCAAACATATGCATTGCATCTCCCCAACCCCCATAAAGTCCCACAACCCTAACTAATATTATGTCACCATTGCCACCACAAATTTTAAAAAAATTTTACACATTGTTCATATCAGCAAACCACCCTGGTCACAGTGAATGCATTATTTTTCATGGTGTATCAATTTTTGTGGACTTGGTAGTTGTTGCAGATTTAAAGACTAAACAAACTGCTTTGCTGTGGGACAATAGTAACCCTTTCTCTGCTTTGCTGGTGGACAACAGTAACCCTTTTTATGATTTGCTGTCAGACAATAGCACCCTCGTCTCTGCTTTGCTGTGGGACAATAGTACCCTCTTCTCTGCTTTGCTGTGGGACAATAGTAATCCTTTCTCTGCTTTGCTGTGGGACAATAGTACTTCTTTCTCTGCTCTGCTATGGGACAATATTACCCATTTTTCTGCTTTGCTGTGGGACAATATTATCCCTTTCTCGATTTTGATGTGGGACAATAGTACCCCTTTCTATTTTTTGCAGTGGGATAATAGTACCCCTTTCTGTGCTTTGCTGTAGAACAATAGTACCCCTTTCTCTGCTTAGTTGTTGGAAAATATTACCCCTTTCTCTGGTTTGCTGTAGGACAATACTACCCCTTTCTCTGCTTTCCATCTGGACAATAGTACCCTCTTGTCTGCTTTGCTATGGGACAATATTATCCCTTTCTCTGCTTTGCTGTGGGACAATATTACCCCTTTTTCTGCTTTGCTGTGGGACAATATTACCCCTTTCTCTGCTTTGCTGTGAGACAATCGTACCCTCTAATCTGCTTTCCTGTTGGACAATAGTACTCTCTTCTCTGCTTTGCTGTGGGGCAATATTACCCCTTTCTCTGTTTTGCTGTTTGACAATAGTACACCTTTCTCTGCTTTGCTGTGGGACAATATTACCCCTTTCTCTGCTTTGCTGTGGGACATTAACCCTTTCTCTGCTTTGCTGTAAGACAATATTACCCCTTTGCCTGCTTAGGTGTGGGACAATAGTACCCCTTTCTCTGCTTTGCTGTGGGACAATATTACTCCTTTCTCTTTATTTCCTGTGGGACATTAGTACCCCTTTCTCTGTTTTCCTGTGGGACAATATCACCTCTTTGTCTGCTTTGCTGTAGGACAATAGTACCCATTTATCTGCTTTACTATGGGACAATATCACTCCTTTCTCTGTTTTGCTGTGGGACATTAGTAACCCTTTCTCTGTTTTGCTGTAAAACAATAGTACCCCTTTCTCTGCTTTGCCGTGGGACATTAGTACCCCTTTCTGTTTTCCTGTGGGACAATATCACCTCTTTGTCTGCTTTGCTGTAAGACAATAGTACCCATTTCTCTGCTTTGCTGTGGGACAATGGTACCCCTTTCTCTGCTTTGCTGCAGGACAATAGTTACCCCTTCTCTATCTTGCTGTGAAGCAACCATACCCCTTTGTTTTGCTGTGGGACAATAGTACCCCTTTCTGTGCTTTGCTGTAGAAATATATTACCCATTTCTGTGCTTTGCTGTGGGATGATAATACCCGTTTCTTTTCTTTGCTGTGGGACAATAGTATCCTCTCTCTGCTTTGCTGTGGGACAATATTACCCCTTTCTCTGCTTTGCTTTGGGACAATATTGCCCCTTTCCCCAACTTGATTGTGGGACAATAGTACCCTTTTGTTTTGCTATGGGACAATAATACCCCTTTCTCTGCTTTGCTATAGGACAATATTATCACTTTATCTGCTTTGCTGTGGGACAATAGTACCCTCTTCTCTTTTTTGCTGTGGGACAATAGTAACCCTTTCTCTGCTTTGCTGTGGGGCAATAGTACTCCCTTCTCTGCTTTGCTGTGGGACAGTAGTACCCCTTTCTCTGCTTTGCTGTGGGGAAATAGTACCCCATTCTCTGCTTCGTTGTGGGACAATAGTATTTCTTTCTCTGCTTTGCTGTGGGACAATATTATTCCATTCTTTGCTTTGCTGTGGGACAATAGTATCCTTTCTCTACTTTATTGGGACATTACCCATTTCTCTTTTTTATGTGGGACAATAGTACCCCTTTCTCTGCTTTGCTGTGGGATAATAGTATCCTTTTTGCTTTATTGGGACATTATTACTCCCTTCTCTGCTTTGCTGTGGAAAAGTATTACCCCTTGTCTGCTTTGCTGTGGGACAATAATAACCCTTTCTCTCCTTTATTGGGACAATATTAGCCCTTTCTCAATTCTGATATGGGACAATATTACCCCTTTCTCTGTTTTGATGTAGAACAATAATACCCCTTTCTCTGCTTTAATGTAAGATAATATTACCCCTTTTTCTGCTTTGCTTTGGGACAATAGTACCCCTTTATCTGCTTGCTGTGGGACAATAGTACCCTTTATCTGCTTTACTGGGACAATATTACCCCTTTCTCTGTTTTTATGTGGGACAATATTACCCCTTTCTCTGCTTTGCTGTGGGACAATAGTACCCATTTCTTTGTTTTATTGTGGGTGCAATAGGACCCCTTTTCTTATGTAGCAACAAAATTGTCTTCCTTTTTTGTTGCAAATTCACAAAATTAAATACCCACAATAATAAGTGAATATACCATATATCTTGTGAAACTGTTTAATATAACAGTTCAGAAAAATGCATGCATGTTCAACACGCATGAATAGAGAGGGTCACCTAGTGCCCACATGTTCCTTGAAAACTGTGCCCAAACATTTTAAATGTGCGTGTGTGTGTGTGTGTGTGGGAGAGAGAGAGAGAGAGAGAGAGAGAGAGAGAGAGAGAGAGAGAGAGTTAACAGATCGTTCCAAAGCAGAAACAGTTTTAGCAATAAACACTATACATCTGAATGATTCCTGGTATGATTGAACATTGAAGCCTTATGAATTGAACAATAAAGGCTGCATGACTAAATACATCGCACATATTTCTCAGCATCACAAGTGTGTATCATTTTACACATTTACCATGTTCACAATTGGGTCAGTGACAATGAGATCGTGCATATCAAACCAAGGAAAATAATAGAAGTATTGCCCCGAAAGTCAGGATCACACAACTTTAAGGTATTTTCACAAATAAGTCATTAAATCTTATCAAACAGATCTTGGTCCATATCCTTGTCAGGAAATACTGTACCTAACCAAGAAAAACATGCACCAAGCTACAAACACTGTAGAACCAGATATCCCATCCCATAATGTGTTCAGAGATCATGGTCCATGTTTACTTGAAACCATAAACATCACAAACGACATATACTCCCACTGGCTTGAACTTGATATAGTAGCGGATCTACCATATATCCTTGCATAGAAGTTGGATTCAAATACAAACAACATAAACTCAGATCTGCCAATGTACAATGGGCTAGAAGATCTGGGTCTATCTTGTTTGTTAGGATAGTATATCTGAAAAGTTAGTTTTGTCCCACTTCCCCACCAAGGGGCTGTATAAAGTCTCGGTGAGCCTTTAAAGTACTGACTTGCACCAGCACCCCGACTCCCGACTGATCTAATATGTTATTTGCCCAGCTGGCCATGCCCCCGCCCCCATCGCATGCGAGGATGGCTGAAACTGAGATGCAGCCATATGGAGACACTAAAATATTGTTTGGTTTAAATGGAGAGACTAAATACTTTTATTTGAATTTGACAGAACACATACCAGTGTTGCATCTGAAAGATAAATGTGTGTGTGTGTGTGTGTGTGTGTGTGATTTAGATTTTTAACGTAGCTTTAACAATTTTTCAGTCATATCGCTACGATGTCTGCAGTGTGACAGTTTATAGTGATGTCTAGCACTGGGGCATCATGTCGCAGACATGTAGCATGATGTCCCACCCAGTCACATTATCCTGACACCGGGCCAACAAGTCCTAACACTAACCTCTTTATGCTGAGGGTCAAGCGAGGCAGCTGTTAGTACCATTTTTTAGAAGTCTTTGGTATGACTCGGCCGGGGTTCGAACCCACGACCTCCTGCATCCAAGGCGGACGCTCTAACCACTAGGCCACCGGAGCGGTCGACAGATAAATGTATTGGCACCATAATTACAGATGACTTCTACATGACATAATTATCTACGTAAAATACAGCTATATATGCCTCCCTTGGAAAAAATCAAGAACAAAAGCTATAATGGGTTATGTGTTGGAATTTTTGCACAACGATCGGCTAAGAGCAACGTGCTATTTGTTTATATAAATACTGCTAATTAATACGAATATGTTTGTGAAGGCAGTGGGGTGACCTGTCAATCCTAAGTACACAAGTTCTACTCATGAGAAAATAGGAACATAAAAACATTTGATATTATTACTGTGTTATCACATTTAATCGATGGATGTCATATGAAAATAACCACAAGTAAATATCTTTTATATGATTAACTTTTAACTTTTGTCAGTTCTAATTTTGGAAAATGTTTTATGGTAGGCAGCGGTATGACAGCTCCGGTGACCTAAGTGGTACAAGATCCCGCCTCCGATGCGGAGGTCGTGGGTGAAAACCCCGGCCAAGTCATACTAAAGACTTAGAAAAATGGTATTAGCAGCTGCCTCGCTTGGCGCTCAGCATTAAGAGGATAATGTTAGGACTGGTCCACCTATTGTCAGGATAATGTGACTGAGTGGGACATGATGCTACACGAGTAGTGTAGTGGGGTACCTTAGCCTCACGTAGACCGTAATGTTAAAAACAGGTCCCGGCACTATAGCCTCAAGATATCAGCCTGGTGCACTATAGCTTCAATGGGAATTTTGTATTAGCACACGTTGGGCCTGTATAGCGTCAAGAGGAAAGGAACAGGTAGGGTGACGTCATGGTACTGGTCATTGGCAACAATGTAGCAAGGTAGTACTGTGACGTCAGGCAACCTGTGTCATTGCTATAGACAAATACGAATCAGGCACGTTCGTGTTTTAGTAGAGTAAGGGTTTTAAATTTTTTGTTTAGGCAAGAAAGAATTAATATCTTTTCGAGGCATATGAAGTGGCCCTGAAAAAGGGCCTTTGGGTTCTTCTTCTTCTTTTATCTTCTCCAGTTCTTCCACCAGTTCCTGACTTTTTGAATGATTCCTTTCTTCTTTTCTTTCTCTGGCATCCAGTCAGGATGACCCATAGCTCTAAATTTCTCTTGCACTTTTATCCAATTGTTGTTTAATTTCTCAAAGTCTTCTTTCTTCTTTCTGTTTTCTTCTCCTTTTTCTCTTTTGTCCAGTTCTCTTCTTTTCTCCAGGTTTCTTTGATTTTCTTCACCTCTTCCTCCAGTACTTTTCTCATCAGGTTTTCAGCTTTTTTAAAGAGTCTAAGCCCAAGTTTTTGACAAAAGGCCACTCGGTGAAATGGAATATGTCTTGTAGAAAGGAGTTCACTTGTATGACATGATCAAGAGCCTGTTTCAAGGAGCCTACTCTCACATATTTAGGTTGAATAAACCTCTAATCTTCTCCACTTGCTCCTCTGTCATACCTGCTACTAGATCCTTGGCTAGTTTGATGCTGGTGACTTGAGTGGTTACGAAGTCTTTCGTAACTTGATAGCTCCATTCCTTTTCAATCCTTTCAACCACGTAGACTCCATCCATTATCCAATAATAAATGTCTCTTAATCTGCTGAACAAGTCCATGTTGCTGCTCATTTTTTATTCTGTGTAGAATGGCGCGAATGATCTTGATCTTGAGGGATTATAGTCGTTTATGCACCGTAGCTTAATTAAATGTTTTGAGTAGAATTAAAATGTATTGAAAGAATTAATGAGCAAAAAATTTGTGAATTGCAATATTTTATATTAAGTATGTTAAATTTGTAGCATGAAAGTGGTGTGTGTCAATAAAAAATTGAAATCTTAACTTTAGGCAATAAGCAAGTGCAATTTATTGAATAAACAGCATGTTCAACACGCATGAACAGAGAGGGTCACCTAGTGCCCACATGTTCCTTGAAAACTGTACCCAAACATTTTAAATGTGTGTGTGTGCATGTGTGTGTTTGTGTGTGTGTGTGTGTGAGAGAGAGAGAGAGAGAGAGAGAGAGAGAGAGAGAGAGACTTAACAGATCGTTCCAAAGCAGAAACAGTTTTAGCAATAAACACTATACATCTGAATGATTCCTGGTATGATTGAACATTGATAATGTGACTGAGTGGGACATGATGCTACATGTCTATGGCATGATGCCCCAGTGCTAGACATCACTATGAACTGCCACACTGCAGACACTGTAGCGATATGACTACAATTGTTAAAGCTACGTTAAAATCTAAATCACACACACATGTACACATACACACACACACGTGTGTGCAATGATACGATACTCTGTGGTACAGTAGATTATTGGGTAAAGTTCTAACGAATACTATTATTGAGCTAACCCGACTAAGATAAGAAAGGTAAGGTTAGCAAAACAGCTAGATTTCTCTGTTGCATGGGTGAGAACAAATGACCTAAGCCACATGGTATTTAATCACAACAAAAACAACAGGCTACCTTGTCAACTCCTGGAATGAGGTGTATAAGAACCGTTGTTATAGTGTCACAAGAAGGCGATAACCACATTCATCCGATACCTGGAGGTGAAACTAAATGGAGATCCACAATGTCTTTAGGAACCTTGAATAAATGATTTTGGGTGGGGACAACTGGAGAAATTTCCAAGAAGTAGCAGACTGCCATATCATTACAGCGCACCCAGAACGAGGTGGGATACCCTTTTAAAGATTGGTGTTAAGCTCGAGTTGTTTAAAGACATCAAATTACACCTGTTTGCTGTGAAGGGTATCCATGGTGGTATTTTGATGGTGAACCAGTGCCATGCGAACTGAAAACCCAATGTGTCCAAAGCACTACAGCAGATGCCACAACGTCTATGGCTGACCATGGTTTTAAGTGGTTGTCCCGCCAGATCTCGAAACAATAGCAACGGACTCATCGAGAGCTACATTATGGAAGTAGACTTCGAATGTCCCAAGCAGCTTCATGAGGCACATGGTAACTACCCGTTGGTCCTGGAGAAAATGGCAATTCAGGGGAGCTGGCTGAGTGACTATCAGCGCTGTATTGTTTACTAACAGGTCCGGAATAGGGCGTACGTGAAGGTAGCCATCAAACTAGGTCAACCCAGAGAGCATAAGATGGCATCACGCTAACTTGCACTCTTGAAGCCATCCCAGCCTGTACTGGAGCAGTGTGAATGTCGACTTTCTTCTCAGCCTGGCGTTGTTTCATCACTGCAGCCAGTCTTTGACCGGAAGTAACTCCATCTGAGCTTTTTACCGTTGTGACCCACATTGCCTCCTGAGATGGTAGTGCCGGTGGTTCCAGCTTTAATATCACTGACAGTTCCGACACTGGTTCCTCTGACAGTTCTGTTTTCAGCTCCGCTGTCACACTCATCATTTGTTATTTTTATACTGTTTTTTATTTCACCATGCCTGTATGTTATGATACCAGCTGCAGTTGGAGCTAGTACCGGGCCAAACCTGAAGTTGAGGAGACTGCTGATGCTTGTCAAACTTTTAACTTGTAACAAATATCATACAGTAATGTATATAAATTGACCCACGACTTTTATTGATATTCCATGCAAACAGGAACGGCATTAACAAACGCGGGGCCCGATTTGGGTCATTTTGGCGGGGCACCCTGGATTTATGTATAGGGCCCCCTGACAGCATGGCATGTGGAAATAAATTTTAAACAAGTTTTATATGATACTGACCTTAAAATTTTCTTCCATCGCTTTAAACTTACTTACTTTCTTATATATATATATATATATATATATATATATATATATATAGTATATATATATATATATATATATATATATATATTGCTTGCATGCGGGGTCCCTGTGTGTGCCTAAGGTCGGCCCTGCATGCAAATAATGTTTTTTGAAATCAAGTATATACAATACTGTGTAAGAGTTATTGATGAGTACCGTAATTTTTAAACGTGCTTCACTGTTATCGTTTTACCGTTTAATCGTTATGTAAATAACACTTCCGTATAGCCAAATATCACAAAGTTATTTAAAGTCAGTAATATATTTTGTGTTCTAGAATGGTAAATTCATTAAAATGGTCAAAAGACAATCAAATTGTCTTAATTATAGTGGCATTGATCAGATAGGTTTTGCTAATTGATGGTCAGATGATCATACTGTAAAAAAAAAAAACTAGGGCATGTGCTGTTTGTATTTATGTGTCCGTTTATAGCTTTCTTAGATTTTAGTGATTATGTGTTGATCATGGGGAGTCGGTGTTGAGACGATATTTCTCAACCCGAGTTATCAGTTAGTTTCTTGGAGCAGATGTTATAATGCACAGCATTCACGAGACTTTATGACAGCATGGACTAGTTTCATAAAATGGACCCACCCGAAATTCTTAACATAGGAAATTATCTGGATATTTTTAGGTATGTATGTTTAGTAATTTGAGATATGAATAATTCTTTGCATCAGGTGTTTGGGTCGTCTTTTGTATTGCATGGTGTGAAGTATTGATATTTGGCTCAGAAAGGCTTACTAAAGAGCTGTACAACTGTGATGTGTGGTCATTACGTGATTAGAGGAATGTTAATGTGGAGTATCTGCGTACTTAAGAACCTTTCAGTTGAAAATGACTGTTGTCCTGAGGTATTTGGAAATAAGGGAAAATAATTGACTTCAAGCCATCCTCACTTAGGTGTTTGATTCGCGTGGTAGTGAGGCTCCTTGCGTGTCACAATACTACCGTTCTTTGGAATTAAATTGAATAATGGTACACAGATCAAACCAAGTATTAAACAGATGGTGATAATATGGTATTCAATTACAGTGACATTAATCAGACATGTGTTGCAAGTTGATTGTCATACTCAAAATAGTCATGACAAAATTTATTATAAATGGTTCACTGAGTGCCAAATAATCCTAGATCCAGAGAGAAACATGGAGACATTAGTAATCAATTGGTAGTCATGAATGTATGGAGAAAATTTATAGATTTTAAACACGAATAATCATTTCTTATGGTTTAATTATAATATTGAGAACTTTTAGCAATGTGTGTGTGTGTGTGTGTGTGTGTGTGTGTGTGTGTGTGTGTGTGTAAAATTAAACAATTAATGTCTTAGACAACAAAGCCAGTATTTTTATTATTTTGTCCAATTATTCATAATATCAAAATACAATTGTGATATATAAATATATTTTGTGAAAGTATATACCTAATAATGAACACACAATTATCATTCGTGAACACTTGGAGAGCTACATTATTTCAATTGGTAGAGCGTCCGACTCGCAATCAACGGGTAGCAACTTCAATACCCGCCCATGCCAGCTCTGGACTGCCTCGGTATGTCCAGAAGAAGGGGGGGGGGGGCCGAGTGGCCGAGTGGTCTAAAGCGCTCTCTGTTACGGATCACTGCCATCTCACCTCTGTCTGCGTGGGTTCGAGTCTAGGATTCGGCGAATGTGGATATGTGAGAAAGCTTGCCAGTAACTTCTCGTGGGTCGGTGGTTCTTTCCGGGGATTTCCCGGTTTCTTCCTCCACCATTAATACTGGCCGCCATGTATAGCCTGTCGTGTGCTGAAAAATGGCGTTAAGCCCCAAAACAACAACAACCAGAAGAAAGGTGCTTATAGCCCGTTTCTTTGATATGATATAAGCAATAATATGCTAAAAGTGCTGTTACCCCAAGCCCAAAACAAAAAAATAAATTTTAAAAAATCATGTATATTAGATTAGGATCTCTCTTATATTAAACAACGAACTCTTACTAACATAGTATTCTTTAAGATAGCCTAAATAAATTACGTTGTTAAAATACAGAAACAATAGAGCACTTGTCAGCAGTTAATTGGAAACAGTCTAAATTCCAGAAGTAATCGATAACATAGTGAAAATTATGAAAAATCAACTTTTGCATCGGTGCTGTGCCCTTTACTGAATGGGCAGTTTTAAATTACACAGTCGTATGATGTCGATATGGTGTTGATGCTTCAGACTGGCACGATATGTCACAGTCGGAAAAAGAACAACAAAAGACAAATTTATTAAGATTAGTAGCCGAAGAACACAGGAAGCACTCAAAATTTGTTGAAGCTACGAAACGTTCAGTTCTAATGTGTAAAAACAATAGACAATGGGGGCGGGGGGACCTGGTCAGCGAAGACTTAGGGCTGCTAAGAGAAAAACAATAGTACATAAGTGAAGGTATCAATTCTGGACAGGCATTATGGATGTGTGTATTTCATGTGTCTTGTAAACATATTAGTGGGAAAATATATAGTTTCACTGATATTGAAGAATCTCAAAGACGATCTGTATGTGTTCTAATTTTCTGTTTCTTGGCCACCTCAAGTAGCTATAAGCTTTGTGTGAATTAAATTTTAGTTATTCTTAGTGTAGAATCTACGAAAAGATCGGTTTTCCTTCTTTATTGTTCACCTCAAGTGGTTAGGATGTGTGTTATTTTTGTTTAAAGTTGTGAAACAAACTACCAGACATTCAGTATTCGTGTACCAATATATTCTGACAGTATTTCGTGTGTGTTGATCATCGTCTGAAATCTATTGTTTCGTTCATATTGAAGAATCTAAGATCCATGTTTGCGTGTGTGTTATCATTTCCTGTTTATTGGACACCTCAAGTGGCCATAAGCTTCGTGTGAATTAAAATTTAGTTATTCTTAGTGAAGAATTTACAATAAGATGTGTCTTATAATTTCCTGTCTATTATTTACCTGAAGTGGTTAGGCTCTGTGTTCATTTTGTTTTCTTTGCGAAACAAACTACCAGACCTTCAGTATTCTTGTATCAGTATATTCTAACACTATTTGTATTATAAGAAAATCAATAAATTTTCATTGTTATTGAAGAATGTACGAGAAAATCTGTTATGTTTTGCTAAATAACACAAAACATGGTTTAGTCTAACTACTTTAATGGCTAGATTACAACTGACTTAAACAGTGAAAACACGCACACTAGTTTCTCACGCTAATGTTATCATAAGGCATATAGGGTTACAACTGAGTGAGAGCCTGGAGCTGACCTTAGGTGACCTGTAATTGTCAGACCATTTGTAGCAACAGAATGTTAATACCGTATATTACCACAACTCCCCCTAAAAATGTGTTTTGTGCTTTTATTTTAAAGTCACAAATTCATTTCTCCTTTTCTCTTTAATAAATTTGTAAACATATTGAACTTGACAAAGTTCTGTTTTCCACAGGAATATATATTTCAAATAGGTTAAGGTGAGATGTTAAAGTTCTGTTAATCGTAGTTAAAATTAAGTTCTAGCCCTATGACATTCACAATCATTCTTATACTCATGAAAACAAATACATGGTGATCTATTGGCATTGCCACTAAAATCTGTAGTCCTAATATTTTTCTTCAATCCAGTTCTTATCACTGCATATAAACTGATGTGATACTGCAGATGTATTATTATGCCCTTAAATACTTTAAGTTTCTAATATTCACAAGACACAATTTTTGTAATTGATAAAAATTATCGAGTTTACATAACAAAACCTCTGTATCTTGCAGGCTTTTTTATTAGACATCCACTCCTTGTTCGAATCTCTCCTGTCTGGTTTGGCTCATTGATGACTAATGTCGTCATGTCTTTCAGTTCAGTGACCTCCTTGTTAGTATCTTCGTATGTATCATATATCTCTGGTAATGTCTCTTTTGTTTGTAACAGATGTCTTCGGTTTCTCCTGTATATAGCACCATCCTGGGTTTTCACATTATACGACCTTGGTGTGCAACTTTTTCTGACGACTACAGCTGGTTCCTAAAGATCTTGTCTTCTGATTCTTACTTTATCTCCAGAAGTCAGATTTGGAAGCTCTTCAGCTGTTCTGTCATACTATTTCTTTTGCTGATTTTTCTTTTCACCCAGTTTCCACTTTAGGTTTCTTTCTTTTATAACTTGCGGATGTTGCTGTATGTTAGTAGTAGGTAAAGTCGATCGAAGTCTTCGACTCATCAGTATTTGTGCCGGAGATCTTATATCATCAATTGGTGTATTTCGATACTCCAATATCGATAAATATGGGTGTTTGCCTTATTGAGAATTCCTTTGACAGTTTGAATGGTTCTTTCTGCTAAACCATTACACTGTGGATATTTGGGACTTGACGTAGTATGTTTGAATACCCAGGATTTTGCAAACTGACCATATTCTTTTGAGGAGAACTGTGGTCCATTATCACTCCTTATTTCTCGTGGTATTCCATGTCTTGCAAAAATGACTTTGTGTGTGTGATTACTGTGCTTGCTCGTGTATTTTCTAACTCCAAAATATCTGGAGCAATAGTCTACTATCAAGACATAGTTGTAATTATTCCACATAAATAAATCTGTTCCAACCATTTCCCATGGTGCAGTAGGTTGTGTAGATAACAATGGTTCTTTTTTATTTGACTTTCTGTATTCCTGGCAAGTAGAACAATTCGATACTGTGTCTGCAATCTGTGCATTTATGCCAGGCCAATACATAATGTCTCTTGCTCTTTGCGTTGTCTTCTCAATGCCCATATGACTTTTGTGCAACTCTTTCTCTCCTTTTAGAACTAATCCGTCCATTTCTGCAAGTTCATCTCTGCAGTTCCAGAAATTTCTGATTTCAAAAGGTACGAGATGTTCATCATTTGGCCATCCCTTTTGAATCATTTCTCGTAATTTGGTCATTTTATTATCACGTTTAGCTCCATTTTTTATTGCTTCTCACTGTGTATCTGCAATCTGCATATTTGACATGATCATGTGCACATAGCACTCAATTTCACTATCCATGTTCATCTCAGATGTGTTCGTCTGTCTGTATGCTCTCGACAATGTATCTGCTATAATTAACTCTTTTCCTGCACAATACGTTATGTCAAAACTACTTCTGCAGTCTTAAAAGCATTCTCTGAAGTCTAGGCGGTGCGGCAGATAGAGGTTTCTTGAAAATTGATTCCAGAGGTTTATGATCCGATTCAACTTGTACTTGAGACCATAAGTATATTGATTAAATCTTTCAAGACCAAATAACACAGCAAGCAGTTCTTTTTCGATCTGTGCATACCTTGTTTCTGCATCTGTCAAAGACCTTGATGCAAATGCTATGAGTTTGCATGACTGCATTAACACTGCTCCAAGTCCTGATTTTGATGCATCACAACTAACAACGACTGGCTTCTTAACATCGAAGTATTACAACTCAGGTTCTTTGCATAGAATCTGTTTGATCTCTTCAAACGCATGTTTCTGTGCAGTTTCCCAAACAAATTCATTGTCACTTTTCAAAAGTGCTCTGATTGGCTCTGTCACTGTAGACATATTTGGGATAAATTTCGCTAGGTAGTTGACTGTATCCAGTAATCTTTAAATTCCTTTCTTGTCCATCGGAGCGGGCATTTCAATGATTGCTATTACTTTTAATTGGGTCAGGCTTAATACCTGATGATGTCAACATGTGTCCCACGTAGCACACTTCTGTTAGTCCAAATTGGCATTTTTCCAGATTCAGTGTCAGATTTATTTCCTGGCATCTCTTTAAAACATTTTTCAGTTTTCCATCATGATCTATCTTTGAAGTTCCCCAAACAATTATGTCATCTATATCAGTCTCCACCCCAGGCAGGTCCTCAAAACACCGTGCTATGCGTTTCTGGAACACTTCTTGAGCAGATTTAATACCAAAAGGCATTCTTAGGTAGCAATATCTACCAAACGGAGTGTTAAATGTTGTCAATAACTGGCTTTCCTCATCCAGGGGTATTTGCCAGTAACCATGAGTGGCATCTAGTTTGGAGAAAACCTTAGCTCCAGCCATTCTTGTGGTTATATCTTCAATTGTAGGAAGTTGATAATGCTCTAGTAGTAGATGATAATAAGAATTCTAGCTCAAGGACTATATCCCCATGTGCCAGGTACGATTTTCCTATCCCAGAGACTCCCATCCATCCCTCTCCTAACAACTATACTTTTTTTTCCATCACAAGAGGATTCTGGCTCAGAGACATCCCTGTACTAGAGACCTCCATTTCTCTGTACAAGTACAAATTCCCTGTACCAGACACCTCCACCCTTCAGGACAGACAATTTTTGTTTACGTTTGAGGTTTCAGATGTCAGATTATTTTTAAAGTTTAGATAAAATTTCATACCCTATCATCACCATATTTTTTTTTGATAATCTTTTTCATACCTGCTAACTCTCATTGGTAGAATATCTGTTAACAAACTGTCAATAGTACGAAACTCGCGTATTAAATCGTCCATATCATATTTTACACCTCGCAAATAAGATCGTATTTGATCAAGTAATTTTTTATAAGTGATACTTGCTGTTTTGCAGGCATTTTTTTTTAAGTCTCAAGTCGAGGCTCAATTTTTTTACACGCTGTTGTAAGAGAAACTCCAACACCGGATATTATTAACAAAAACGGATTTAATGATGCTTCACTTGAGATTATGCCAGAGCCAGTCATTAGCAGTGGTAAATATGATATTACTAGAAGTATTCTGATATAATACTTGTAACATTGTTTAACACACCAAAGATTTTTATGATAAAATTCGTAATATTGCATTAGTGCGTCCACATCTTGTTTTGGGATTTCCTCTGAAAAATGTTTGAAATCGATGATCTGTTTTTTCATTATACAATATTTGTTTACAATTTTTATACAATATTAAAAGTTCTAGTACCAACAATTGAATCAAGAAATTCATGGAACTTATCATTGTTAGGATCAGCTATAAAATCTCTATACTTGTCATAAACATCTGACGAAGTATCATTGTATCGTTCATCTGTTAATACCTCATTTTTCTTTAACCAACTGTAGGAATCAAACGTGTTTTCTATTGCATATTTATACAAATCTGTTTTATTTACCAAATCACCGTATTCTCTCTGTTTCATCAATAAACCCTAATACCAAGCTTATCTGATCCAACGTAAAATTTTTGAGAACAAGATATTGTCTAATGATTGCGTATGCGACTATAAAATTTATTAGCATTACTTTCAGAGTCGGTCTCGTTCAATTGTGAGAAGACCCATAACAGAAGCTACTTTTAACATTAAATTTTCGTATGGTTTTGTGAGTATTTTCTCAACTTCAGTGTAATAATTTCGTAATGACAATTGTCTAGAGCGTTGGAGCGATGGAAGTGGAAAATCATCTTCTTCACTGATGTCGTAATAAGAATAAATATTTTCTTTTAACCTTGCTGAATTAACTTCTTCAAAAAACTTTTCTCGCTCAACATCTCTGAAATTATCGATTTCCTCGTAAGATTTTTGATTATCTCTAGAAAGCACTTAATAATCGAATCAAATTTGGGTTCTAATTTATATATCATTGGTAGAATTACGTTCGAGTACACTTTAATAATTAACGTTGTATCCTCTGCACCAGCGATTTAAACTTAGGTTTCCTTGTCGTGGTAGTACATACCAAGATTCTTAAAAATTTCTCGTTTTGAAAAACTATCGCGTAACTTTTTGTTTCTTTTTAATTTTAATATTTTAGATTCCGCTAGTTTGTTGAAACCATCATGATTGTCGTTTATTCGTTTCTCCTTCTGCGCTCTTCCACCATAAGCTCGTGCTTTTTATTAGATCTGATTGAATTATTGTATTAATATTTTCCTTGCTGAGCTCGAGCAATATTTTTTAGAAGGGTTTCAACTTTTTTTTGTTCTTCTAGACAATCATCAAGATGACAGTATTTGTTTATTATTTCAAAGTTTTCTATTGCTTCTATTAGTTGTGGTCCTCGCATATGCATAACGCGAACAAAATTAATTTCACTTTCTGATAATTGGCTGGATCGTTTATCGATTTAAGTCTAATCCTTTTCACGATATTGATTTTATCAATAGCTTGCAATATAATGCCAATGTCTGATGTAACAAAATGTATGTTGGTTTAAACATTTTATCGTAAAATTCTCTTGCAACGGTTATGATTGCTGGTTCAGACATTATTTTACAACGTCAGATTAAATTTGATCATCGAGTGTATATATTTGAAATGCTGTCTACCCTGGAAACGGATCATCAGCAGCGACAACATAAATTCGAAAATAAAGTACTTGTTAACAGTATTCGCAGTTAGAACCGTAAAGTATTGTGTTGTTGAGATATACGTGTCTGCTGTACTATACAATATTATCCAGTTGATATCATCGTTTGATCCTTCCAATCGTCAATCATTAATTCGCCCAAGACTAGAGTTTAATCGGCCGCGCAAATGAAATTGCCAAATAGCAACTGCAACGGGACATTTGATTTTGATCCAAAAGTCTTTGTTTTCTCCGTTAGTCGTCCATTCTTGTCTATCAGAGAAAGAGTGATGAGGTTAATTTTCAGGATAATGTGTTGATGCGCTTACCTCAAACCAAACTCGGTTATCAGTTGCTTTAAAAAGTGTTGAAATATACCCAACATTGTTTTTGGTTCGTTTTACACCACCACTAGATAGACTATCAACAAACGCTTTATTCGTCAGATCATTATGGTTGACTGGAACATATGTTGTTGTTATTTTGTTGTTTCTCATATTTATATTGCCTGACATTGGTCCGCCTGATTGTCTTAAATACGGGGTGAGTGCTGCTCTTAGCTGAGCATAACTAATAGCATCAGTATCATCAGCTGGAGGTGAGGTTACCGGTCATCCAGTTATTTTTGAGTTATCACTCATTATCAGGTAACCTGTCATTGTGTCGCCAGTCTTATAGATCTTGTTATCGTCAACAGATTTTAGTTGAGCATAACTTACCGCTGGTGTATTATCAACATTTGCTGGTGGATATGTGGTTTCCAACCCAATAATTCTTTTACTTGACATATTAATATATTACCTGTAACCGTTCCACCGGTTTTTTCAAGCTTGTTGCCATCAACATACTTTAGCTGCAAATAACTCACCGCTTGTGTTTGATTTAAGTTTACTGGCGGATACGCGATTTCCAACTTTATAATGTTTTTCCTGACATATCCAAGTTACCGCATAACGTTCCTCCTGTCAATGATAGTTTGTTATTGTCGATCGTTTTTAGTTGTGAGGAACTTACCGCTTGAGTGAGATCAACGTTTGGTGGTGGATAATCTACTTGTAAACAAGCACTCGTTGATTCGACATCAATAAATTACCTGTCATTGTATCACATGTTTTTTTGACGAACGATAACGTATCAGTAGTTATTGTTGATGGTTCGTCATCGGTGAGCGTTGTTCCAAACTTTCTGTAATAATTCATATTATGTAAATTATATAACATAAATTATATAACAACAATAATGACGCAGTCAAAGATATTAAATTTTGATACCGAACGATTAATCAAGAATAAACACAACAACGAACTTCCAGATTGCCATTATTTTAGTTTTGGTCGTACAGGATCTGGTAAAACAAATCTATCATTGAATCTTTTGCTCAACGATAACTTTAACTACGATCGTGTATACATCTACACAATTAATCCGCAGCAGGACAAATACGAGCTATTAAGCGAATATAACGATAAACTTCGTGATGAACTTGGAGCCGGTGATGATATATTTTTAATATAACAACCGGAAGATTTAATTCCAGTTGATGAACTTGATTTATCCGAACATAAAATAATTGTATTTGACGATATCCCTTCAAACAACGAGGAGATGAACAAGATTAGGTCTTATTTTTCATTATCGCGTAACAAAAGATGTAATTCGGTCTATCTTGCGCAAAGTTTGTATAACGTCGACAGATTTATTCGGCGAAATACGGGATGTGTTATACTGTTTCTGGACTAGATAATGTTGATGTAAGAAATATTGCGAACGAACAGTGCGGTGATGTAACAAAAGATAAATTTATTGAATTATATCATCAAGCAACCAAAGACAAATACAATTTCTTTTTACATGATAAACTAGCGCGTGATCCAACTAAAATGTTTCGTTGTTATATTAATGAGTTTATCTAGGTGAATTTTATACAGTGTATAAGAAATAACAGATGGATAAACATCAACAAAGAATTGAACTACTAAAGAAATTTGTTGAAACTCGAGCTGCTTTTAAGAAAAGAGTGCTAGAAGCGCGGAGTGGACAACGAGTTGTAGAAGAAGAAACAACCAATTTTTTAAGCCAGTTACTGAAGCAGTACTTGGCAAACAACCAGAAATATCAACATTGTCTCCGGAAGAACTAGAAAAAATGAGAGCTAAAGGGTTGTTAGGATTACTAGGAGAAAGATCGAAAGAAGAAACTAAAAACATTGTTGAGGAACTTGTTAGAAATATTGCTGATCCTGTTGCACGACAAGCTGAATTTGACAGATTAATGAACAACCCTCTTATGCTTCAACATGCTATTGCAAAATTGAAAGCTAATCCAGCCGAGTTAAAGAGGTTAATATAGAATTTGTCAGAGCAAACCAAGAAATTAGCTGAGGAACAAATTAAATAACTGAAGCTACCGTAGAAATAATGCCTATCAAACATCAGATAAGATTTCAGAGAAAAATTGCACGTGTTAAAATATTAGATGAAAAATATAATGATTTTATTGGTAAATATAATATCAAAGAAATTGGCAATATTCGAAATTGGCCAGCAGAAAAATATACCGATTTAACAGAAAAATTAAGAGAAATTATAAGTATTGGTTTTGATGCTGATAAAGAAATAAAAATTTAACGGAGTCAAAAAATGTATTAAAAACATATGATTTTATAAGAGAAGGAAGTATTGCTGAAGTAATGCTTAAAACAGTAACACAGTATCGAAATAGACCAGGAGGTTATGGTAAAGGTTGGCCTTTCAAAAGACAGTTTAATAAGTATGAAAGCGAACGAGATAGAGGATTACCAGAGGAAATAGAAACAACCGGATCTGGCGTTTAAGTTTTGCATCAACAGCTGAAATAGTTGACCGACTTATGCTGTTGATATCATCGAAAGAAGCTGGTAATGAAAGCACTGAAATCGACAACGAGATTATTGATATATTAGATCATCTTATATCGAGTGGATTACTAACATCATCCGAGTACCAAATTTTACACAGTGATCTTATCGCGTAAAATAATCTAACAACCTTGATATAATGTCACTAACATCAACGACATTATTACTCGATTCATCGCAAACAACAAGAAACAGCGCAAACTTTTCTGTCTATTACAATCCGCCAATAGAACTAGATCCAAATAAACAATTTCTGCTACGATATGGCATTCTATGGCAAATGTAAAAACAAATGTCAACGACGACTTTATATTTAATCCTGGCGCGTGGGTAACAGTCAAAATATCTCAAGGAGCGTATAACATAACTGATCTTAATAAAACGATTAAGAACTAATAACAAAAAAGGGAGCCGTCGCGGACAATTTTGAGTTAACTCCGAACTATAATACGCTACGAGCTAGAATCACGTTAAAAAATAATTTGATAATCGATTTTTCATCAGCGACTAGTATTGCATCGTTGATAGGATTTAATCATCAGCAATACGGCACTTTGCAGAACAAAGTATATCGTATGATGGAGATTTACCCGTTAACATAACAGAAATAAATACAATTTTAACCAATTGTTCTATTGCACTAGGATCTTATTCAGCGTTAGGTAGCCAAGGTCAAACTATTTATAGTTTTTCACCAGATGTTCCTCCAGGATCACTGATGCAAATTGCTCCTAGACAATTGATATAATATCCGATTAATCTTGAAAATCAAATAACGAGTATAATGCAACTAATAGATAAATCTGGGCGACAAATAGATTTTAACAATGAAATTGTCACGTATTGCTTACACCTACGCTTGCAAAATTAATTTTGTAAACCTATATTTTATAACAAGATGAGTCGAAGAAAAATGTATAGAAGAAAAATCATAGATGGATTTTTTGGGAAATATATTTACAACAATTGCTGAGAATATACCAGGAATAGCGCGTAAAGTAGCGTCAATTGCACTGACGACACTGTAACAGAATTCGAATACGTCGAGTATCTTGATGGAAACTCAAATGAACCAAATAAGGCTGGAGTTAGAACTTTTAACACAAGAGATGAGGATGTGTTTTTATTGCCGCATATTATCAGCAGCGGTTGCTAAATGCCGTTCTGTTTCTTTAATGATATCACCGGCGACTTCAAATAAAACAGCGATTAAAGTAATGTTAACGCAATAACAAATCGATAAACTTGATCGCAAAGCGATCGCAGGAAAACCGTTTGTTCTTAAACTATCTGTTTCACAAGTAACAGCGATGTCAAAACATGGCGGATTTCTTGGACCAGCACTTTCTCTAATAGCTAGAGCAATACCAAAGATTTTACCTGTGCTAGGAACACTGGGACTAGCAGCAGCATCAGGGGCAGTATCAGGAACAACTAAAAAAGCGGTATCTGGAGACGGTATCAAAGAGATCTACCGTCAGTGTCTTTGTCACCGTGTTAGTTTTATGTAACAATAAATAATATAATGCCAGCTAAAATTCGTCAACAACCAAAAAAAAAAGAAAAAAAGAAAAAGGAAATAACGACAAAGTCGAAGTCACCAAGGAAAACAAAACAAGGAAGATTTATTCCAATAACTCCACTTTTAGCGGGACTAGGAGGCAGCCGAATTCCGAATATACTTGGAATCGGACGCAGAATGACATTACCAGTGACCAGGCGCCATTGAGTAATTTTGATTTACTTGAAAAATTAAAATCCAAAGTCAAAAACGGATTTCGTGGAATATTTTCCAAAGAGGAAATAGATAATGTACCAGCAGGTGGTTCGTGTATCATAAACATAAAAAACTTTAATGATGGATCCGGCACTCATTCGGTTGCTGTTTACGATAATAATTATTTTGATTTGTTCGGACTTCCTCTGAGCGACCTTATAGAAAAATATTTTAAAAAATTTAAAAAATAAATTACTCGTCTAATCAACTACAGCCGATTGGAACATCAACTTGTGGTTATTATTGTATTATATTTATCCAGCAAATGTCAAGAGATCCCGATTTTCTAAAGTTTGTTTTTCAATTTGACAGACATCCAAGCAAAAACAACGATGATATAGCAATAAACTTTGTGTGACAATCGAATATAACATGTCGCAAACTATAACGTATTGCTTAAAATGTAAAACTAAAACGCCTAACAAAGTGTGCTTATTTCTTCGACGACTCCGATAAAAGGTTCGGGCGTGGAAAGAGTTATTTTAGTCGATTATTAAAATAATAATGAGTCGAAGTTTTAATTGTGATTGTGATAAAGATCTTTGCATAGAACAAGATAAAATTGTTACGTATTGTCAATCCTGCAATCGCCGAGAAGTAATTGGTTCTGGGATGGATATACATAATATTATCTGTAAGTTACCGAAACCAAAAGGATAATGGACATTACCAGGACACAAATACACTGGGCGGTATAATCCGCTAAATAAACAACTGGACAAAAACGATAATCCATTGCCAGGACAAGAGCCTTATAATCAAGTTGAGACAATAGCAATGCGTCACGACATCTGTTATCGTGATATAGAGCGTACTGATAACGTTCGTGTAGAACTCAAAATCAGACTGTGATAAGGTAATGCTAGATGAACTTAAAAATATTAAAGCTACAAATATGCGAGAACGATTTGATAGAAAGCTAGTGCAGGGATTAATCGGAACAAAATACAAACTCGGTCTCGGAAAAGAATTATACGATGACCTAGTATCAGAGCTACACAAACCTAAAAAAAAAAAGTTTACGCGACTTGAGTTTGTCACGAATGCCGTTGATGATATCTGGGTGATAGATTTAGTTGATGTGTCAAATCTTGCTCAGTTTAACGATAATAAGAAGTATCTCTTTAACGTTATTGATGTCTTTAGCAAATGCGCGTTTAGTGTACCCGTTTCAGATAAGACAGGAACATCGATAACCTATGCACTAAAAGTATTAATAACAAGTACAGAAAGAAAACCGAATAAAATTTGGACCGATCACGGAGCAGAGTTTGTTTTTAAATAAAAAAATTTGAGCAGTTTTTGGAACAGAATAACATTTAAAAAATATGTTACGGGAAATGACGGAAAAAGCGTTGTCGTCGAAAGATTTAATCGTACACTAAATGAGTTGATACATAAACATTTGACTGCTAAAAACACGAACAGGTATGTTGATGATCTTCCACAGATCGTTGATAAATACAAGAACACAAAACATCGAGCTATCAAAATGTCACCAAACGACGCAACTAAAAATCCGATTCTTGCATACGAAAACATGTACCGCAGACATAAATTTAAAGTCGGTGATAGAGTTCGAATTTCATTAACAAACAAATATTTGAAAAAGGATTTACTCCAAACTGGAGTGAAGAGGTATTTGTCGTTGATAAAGTACTTTTAAAACTACCCGTAACATACGCGCTAAAAGATCTAGCCGGGGAACCCATAACTGGTAGTTCTTACGAACAAGAACTACAGAAAACTGAAAAAGATGTTTTCGTTATCGAACGAGTAATAAAAAAGGATGGCGATAAAGGCCTCTTTAAGTGGCGCGGATATAGCGATAAATTTAATAGTTGGATGCCAACCAAAGAGATTAATGCTGGGAAATAATGTTTTTGTAATTTTTTTTTTCATAATCGCGTAGGACAGATTTGCATTTTACAGGCTTACATAATGATATTAGATATCGTCGGCGATTATCAGAAATTGTCATCAGATTAAATACCTTAACAAAGATAAAATCGAATTTTATATTTTTCTGTCGGTCTGGAATTTTGATTTTCAAGAACGGCTTTATCAACCGCCAAAACGATTGATTTTCATCTACCGTAAAATTAAATTCCAAAATTTTTTTGTGATATGATATTTTACGTTATATCGACCAGTTGTCGGTCTTCAGTAATATATTTTGTCCAACGACGTTGTTGCGGTATCGTCGTTGACGAAGGTTTTGTCATCATCTTCAATAACATCATCGTGACATCAGCTTCGCTGACGTTGGCGTCAGCTTCGTTTACATTTGTGTCATCTTTGCGACGTTAGCATCTAATATATCATAGATATACTTTAATCTTTCCAAGAAGGTCATTATATAATTTTATATAGCTTTAAATAATATAAAAAAATGGACAAGATAAGATATATCGAGCATGTTAGGGTTTATAACTCCAATGCCCTCAAAGAAGCAGTAAAAGAAAGTGTTAGTGGGCGAAAAAAATATCTCGGTTTATCTATTTTTGTTTCGCGGTGGAAGCGATAAACTTTTATTGACCGACATTGAAAAAAGACAATTATATAACGATAAAAAAAAATAGTGTAATGTATGATAGAGAAGCTATCATGTTGTGTTGTCATACTTGTATCAGTCGAGATGAGCTTACTAAAACACTACAATAAATTTAGTTATCATCATATCGAAAGATGATGCTAGCACTGTGTTTGTCTGAAAAAGTTGATTTTGTTATTCCATCTGCAACAAATTTTACTACCCTAGGATCAATATTAAAGTATCCTGCCGCAGCAGTTATCGAAGAAAATTTATTTTCCTCATTCGTTTCAAGATTAAATGAAACAATAGGTTTAGCAATACATTTAAAGTTGGATCTACCACCACCTCTTCCTCGTCTGCTATTTTCTTGTTTAGTAACAAGATCGAGATTTTCCAGACGATTGTCTGTTTTAACGCTGTTGATGTGATCTGTCACTAAACTATCTCACATAGGTCCGTTAAATGTTTCGTAAACAAATCTATGCAATAAATAACCAACGAACCTATGCGATTTACCACGTACCGTTATCATCAAATACCCCATATTATTCATCTTCCCAAATATTTGTTTGCTTTTATGTTTTGAACAATTCCTTTATCATTTGTCTCGTAAAGATCAAATACCGGATGTGGTTAAAACGCAACCTGCAAAGCAAGATTTTCAATATTATCATCAGTAACCACACCGTTGAAATGATACACACATTGTCCTTCTGGGATATCATCACAAAAAAACGTGTAAGTAAAATCTTTCTTAAAGATTTCAACTCGCTCTGCATCATCACCTTCCACGCTGATCTTATAACCAGCTGGTGTTGCTTTGCCAAACGGTTGTCCGTATTTAACGTGTATCACCAACCTTAACATATTTTCTGCGTACATGTTGTACTTGGGGTGAACGTAATAGTCCTCTTGCTCGCTCATCAGATTCTGTGCCATTATACTATAAGCAATTTATATCTCTAATTGACTGTTTGACTAGCCCTTCGACAGTGAGCTATCTGTTTGAACAATAAATTAGAGATATGATAGTACATTATATAACAATGCTGAAGTTACGTGATATAGCGAGAAAGAGCCTTATAGGAGAACCTACAAAAATAGCTACTGCTTTCGCAGGATTTGACAACAGCTATCGGTTTGATAAACAAGTCGTTTTAGTAAACTGTACCTCGAAGAATTTTTATCATTTGTTAGAACCAACTATAAAACGTGAATTTGAAAAACATAGGGGTTTGAAAATTCTAGTGCAGTATCACGTTATATTTTCTAAATTACATGTGACAGAAGAGTCGACTGACGAGGAAATTACAGATCCTTTCATTAACGCAAAATCGAAGCGTGTTTTGCTTGGAACTAATCTATCATCGCTAGCTGATAAAATACACCAGGAAATTTGGAAAAAGATAGAAGAATTCACCGAATCAGGTACTGGTTGGAAGTTTGAGATGATTACTGAAATTTTATTTCACACAAAGAAATATAACGTATTACACGGTAGCGGCGCTAATAGCGCTGGGTATATTGACCTGCCACAAAAAATAAAAAATAAAAAATGCTGCATAAAAGTACAAAACTTTGATAACAAATGCTTCCAGTGGGTCATTCTTTCTGCGATGTTTCCAGCGGGAAAAAATGCTGATCGCGTTGACAAATATTTTAGTCACGTTACAAAATTAAATTTTACTGATATTAACTTCCCATTTGTTGAAAATCAAATACCGAAGTTTGAAAAACAAAATAATATTTCAGTTAACGTATTTGGTCTTGACGAGATTGAAAACGTTTATCCAAGATATATTTCAGAAAAAGCCTCGCAATCGACAATAAAGTTATTATTTTATAAGAATCATTACGTATAAATCATAAACTTCAACGGACTCGTTGGTAAACAGTAAAAAAATATAAAAATAAGAAATATTTCTGGTCTCGTTGTTTACACGGCTGTTCTGACAATGAAAAATTACAAAAGCATCTACAGTACTGTAATAATGTACAATGAATAACAATGCCAGGCGAGGATTAAAAAATTCTTCGGTTTGTTAATCATAATCATAAACTAAAAATTCCTTTCGTTGTATACGCCGACTTCGAGTGTTTACTTCAGCCTGTACTTGACGCAGAAAATAATCTTACCAATCGAATACAAGAAAAATTCAAAACCATATTCCATGCGGAGTAGTGGATAAAATAATTTGTTGCTTTAATCCTAGTTAATCAAAGTCAATTAAATTATATCGCGGTAAAGATCCAGCTGTTTGGCTTCTCAAGCAGTTGATTAGTGAAGTTGATGATATATTTAAACGTTTAAGAAGAATAGTTCCAATGATAAAACTAACATCTCAAGAAGAATCCGATTACGCAAAAGCGGAATTTTGTCACATTTGCAAAAAATCCTTTGATATAGAACCTGGTAATACAAAAGTACGTGATCATTGTCATTGGACAGGGCAAGATCGTGGAGCGGCTCATAATATATCTAATCTAAAATGTCATGCTCCAGATTTTATTCCATTTTGTTCTTCACAATTTCCGAGGATATGACAGTCACATTATCGTAGAAGCTTTTGGTGATCCTGAAATAACGTCTCGTTTAAAACTGGATAGTATAATCAAGTGTATCCCAAATAATTTTGAAAGTATATGTCAGTTACTTTAGGAAAGTTGCGTTTCGACAGCCTACAGTTTATGACAGCATCATTAGATGAGCTGGTTAAAGGTTGTAGCGAGTTTTATTACGTGCAAGAGTGTTTTAGTAATCAAGCACACTTGTTAACAAAAAGGAGTATTTCCATACGAGTATCTCGATGATTGGAGGAAATTTTATGAAACTTCTTTACCTGAGAAAAATAAATTTTATTCACAGCAAAAACATGAAAATATAACCGATGACGAGTACAAATATGCACAAGATATTTGGAAAGAATTCGATTGCAAAACATTTGGCGGTTATCATGATTTATATTTGAAAACGGATGTGCTATTGCTTGCGGATGTGTTCGAAAGTTTTCGTCGAGTAAACTATAACAATTATGGACTAGATCCTTGTTGGTATTACTCTGCTCCTGGGTTATCTGGAATGCTTTGTTAAAGTTTAGTAAAATCGAGCTAGAATTACTAACAGATGTTGACATGTTTAACTTTATCGAAAAAGGTATCCGAGGCGGTATTAGCATGATAACAAAAAAGTATTCGTAAGCAAACAATAAGTACATGAAAGATTATAATCCTGAGCGTCCATCGAAGTATATTATTTACAAAGACACAAATAATTTGTACGATTATGCAATGTCAGAACCAATGCCGTTTGGTGGATTTCGTTGGATTACACCTGGTCAATTTCTGGTTTAAACAGAAAAAAGATATCAGACGATATTTCGTATTTCGTTGAAGTTGATCTCGATTATCCTGCTTCTTTGCATGATTTACATAACGATTATCCGTTTTGTGCGGAATCAATGATAATCGATTATAGTTTGTTATCTCAGGAACAACAAGCCTTAGCATCACCAAGACAAAATTCTATGGTAACAAAAACTAGTCCCAAATTTACTTGATAAGCGAAATTATGTTTTGCATTACAAAGTTTTAAAACAAGCTGTAGATGCTGGTCTTGTTTTCAGGAAAGTTCATAGAGTGTTAAAGTTTAATCAGTCGTCTTGGATGAGCGGTTATATTAGCTCAAACACGTCAAGGAGAGCTGTAGCTAAAAACCGATTTCGAGAAAAACTTCTTTAAGCTTATGAACAACTCCGTCTTTGGTAAGACAATGGAAAATATTAGAAAGCGAGTAAACATCGAGCTAGTTAATGATATCAACCACCGAAACAAACTTGTATCAGATGATGATTTTGTGAGTATGAAAATTTTTAATGAGAACCTTGTCGCGATATAGCGACGAAAAACAAATTTAAAGCTTAATAAGCCGATTTATGTTGGAGCTTCTGTACTTGATTTGTCGAAGTGGCTCATGTACGATTTTCATTATCATTTTGTTAAGAAGCAGTGGCCGTCAAGTAAACTATTGTTTACCGATACTAACTCGCTTGTTTATGAAATAGAGACTGAGGATGTATATGAAGATATTTTTGATTATCCTCGCGATAGTAAATTTCATGATGATACAAATAAAAAGGTTATTAGTAAAGTTAAGGATGAAATGAACTCCCTCATCATCAAATACTTTATTGGATTGTGGAGTAAAATGTATGCCGTGTTGCTGGACAATAATAAATAACAAAAAACCAAAAGTTTTACCTCGCGATTTTGTTAAAAAAATCTATTAGGTTTGATGATTACAAGTACGCACTTGACGGTGGCGTTAGTTTTATAAGAGCAATGGCTATTCGAACAAATCACCATAAACTTGAAACAGATGTTATTATCAAACGTGGATTAAGTAATTTCGATGACAAACGTTATTGCGAAAACGGAATAGATACGTTTGCACTTGGATATCGTTGTGATGATAAATCTATACTTGATATTATCTTTCATCTAACTACAGCGATAAAGTCACCGACGATAAATCTATACTTGATATTATACTTGATGATTAGGGTATGAAATTTTGTGTGATCAATAAAAATAATGTTTTAAAATTTGACAGTGACACGTAGCAACAATAGCAAGATCAAATATCTAACGATAGACGGTAAACAGTTGACAGTTGAAATTAACAATGAAACATCAGGAATATGTTTCAGTGGCCGTAACAGGCTAAAACTTTCACTTATCAGATCTGGTAACAGCGAGTATTTTAATTATCTTGAAAAAATGAGCCAGAAATTGTCAGAAGGATTTAATAACTTTCATGATCCAATCAGTCAACAAAAATATACTAAATTTACCATTGATCTTGATCGATCAAAAGTATTTTCTATTGACAGAAAATATCCTCTTAATAAACTAGAAATGAAAGATTTATTTGAGTGTCGTCGTTGTGTGAGCGGTAGAATAAAGTTTAGTCTCTATTATCATGATGATGAAATATTTCTAATTTCAACAGTTGAAACACTAAAACTCGGTGATGAGGTATGAAATTTTATCTAAACTTTAAAAATAATCTCAAAGTGCAAAGCAGTTCGAAATAAAATTTTATCTAAACTTTATAAATAAAATCAGCCCCTGCTCCGTGTCGATGGGACGGGGCGGTCTTGTTGGAGATAGGGTCTTGGAGTCATGGAGATCATGTGGGAGATAGGGTCCTTGACCAGAATCCTCTTGTGGTGGAAAAAAGTATAGTTGTTGGGAGAGGGATGGATGGGAGTCTCTGGGATAGGAAAATCGTACCTGGCACATGGGGATATATTCCTTGAGCCAGAATCCTTATTATCATCTACTACTGCTCTCGCTTGATAGCCTGATTCAAATTTCTCGGATCTAGACAAATTCGTAGTTTTCTCGACTTGGGTTTTTCATCAACTACTAATGAACTGACCTATTCTGTTGGTTCATCTACTTTCCGTATTACATTTTTCCGTCCATCTCTTCCAAAGTTGATTTATGTGGTTCTCGTAAAGCTGTTGGAACATTCCTTGGTGGATTGATGACAGGTTTCACACTTTTGTCAATTGCGATATGATATTTTTGTTTCAGGCATCCTAGACCTTTGAACACACTGGGAAATTCTTTCACGATATGATTGTCCTTATTCCTCTGAACATTGCAAACTACTTGCATTAAGTGCAAACCTTGAGACGCTTTGAACCAAAGAATAGGCGGTAGGTTTGTTTTTGTGATATAAAAATCAAGTTCTTGATTCATGCAGTTTAATTTTTATTTGCCTATGACATTTTGTTTGTCACCAGAGTAGCTTGTGAGACAGGTCATGGTTGGTTTTACTTCAGCGTTGTCAATGTTCATTGTTTCAAAAATGTGATCTGGAATGATGTTTACTTGCGAGCCAGTATCAATTGTAAATTTGACATCAGTACCATGAAGAGTCAGAGTGACGTAGCATTCTTTGTCACTGATTTCAGTGTTTGCCTTTGTCACTTTTCCTACAAAAGATGTTTCTTCTTCTTCACTTGAGTATTCTTGCATACCATGCACCCGTTTTGTCTTGCAGCATTTCAGAAAATTATGCTGTTTTCGACACCTGTAGCACGTTTCTCCATAGGCTGGACACCTACCATTTGTATGTAATTTGCCACATTTACCATAGTTGAATAATCTGGAGTCTGATTTCATGTATGTCGTTTCCGCTTTCTTTGGTTATGCCATTTTATTTTCTTTTTATTCATTTTCACACCATGAACTTCTGATGCAACTGCTTCATTTTGCATACTTTGAATCTGCTTTCTGGATTCTTCGTCTGCTCTGCAGATAGCCAGTGCTTTTTGTAATGTCAGCTAATCTTATCGTAAAAGTCTTTCTTTTACTTTATCAGAATTAGTCCCACAGACAATTCTATCTCTGATCATTTCATCCTGTAGATTTTCAAATTTGCAGTTCTTTGCAATCAATTTGAATTCAGTTACATATTGGTCAACGGTTTCATTCTTTTGTTGGATTCTTGTATTGAATCTGTGCCTTTCTTCTGTAATGTTCTGCTTCGGACTGCAA